>ML348159.1:36336-60674 GCA_005239505.1 Nicotiana paniculata | reverse complement strand
AATGCTCATAAAATGTAAGGTATATCACATGTTAAACTATGCAATTTAGTCTCGCATCACACAGCATCTCCCCTCGTGCTTTTACACTCTCATCCTCGCAATAAATAAATACACGGCATCACCATTCGTGCTTTACACTCTTCCTCACCCCAAACAACATCAAGAACAACAGTTTGGCAAGGAAAATCAACAATAAGAACCATAAACATCCCGGCAAGGGAATCACAATGCAAACAATACCATTGACAATATAAACGGTAATAGAAAGCGTAACATCCAGGCAAAGGAATCAACAATGCACACAACATCATCAACAATAGGGATAATAAGAGAAACCACACGATCCCGGCAAGCGAAACAGCTATAACCAATCTCATCTAAACAGTTAACTTCACGGAATAAACTCAACTTAAACAAAGGCGCAGTACTAGGCAACATCAAGGAAATACCAACAACATAAATGTCTAACAATTAGACCTAAGTGGCACTGCCATAATAGAAAAGGTAAAAATATTATCGTAAATAAGCTCAGAACCATAGATTGAAACCAAGAAATTTGGGGGTTTTTAACAAAAATGAATCGAACAAAGGGAAAAGCTTAAATCATGTTTAAACACGATGAGAATCATAAAATAATGCCAAGAAATCAGAAAGAGAGTTGTTTTGAAAAAGGATTTAAAAACCCTAGTTTGAAAAAATGAAGGATTGTTTAGGAAACAGGAAAATCTTTGAGGAAAACATGGAAATAAATCGTAACATGTATAGATCTGTTATAGATCTAGAAGAATCAAGAGTTAGGGTTTCGAAGAGAAAAGGAGAAGTAACTCAAAATCACCGATGTTAACCGAAAAGTGGTAAGATCTTACTCAGACGGTCGTGGATGGCCGGAAAAATGGCATGAGATCATAAGAGGTGAGTGAGCTGTCTCTGGTTCACTTGAGGGCTTCAAGAGCGGTGACACACGTTTAAGGAGGGAGCCATGAGGTTGGGGTGGTGAAACCACCATAATTTCCGGCAAGGCGACGACCGGAGAAGGGGGGTTAAGTTTAGCAGAGGGAGACTAGGAGACAAGAGAGTTGAGAGAGGTAAAGAGATGTTTGAACGGGGAGTGAATGAGGGGAAGGGGGGTAGTCGTCTAGGACTAATTAAGGTAAGAGTGAATCTGGGTCGTTGATCTAATTTGATCAGCGGTCCAGATTACACACAGGATTGGGTCGGGTAGGCTTAGAGATTGGGCCTAGGTATTGGGCTAAATTAAATGGGTTAGGACCAGATTGAATTTAGGCTATAGTTTAAATAAAAAATGGCTACTCGTTAAATACCCAATTAAATAGGTAAATAATTAATAAAAATAGCTAATGATTACATAAAAATAAAATTAAGGCTAAATAGGTGAAATTAAATTAATTAACTAGTATTTAAAATAAAAAATGACTAATTATTGAATTGAAATAGCATAAAAATGTATAATTAGGCTATAATTGCAAAGTTGTTGTAATTATAGCCAAATAATGCGAAATTGGCTAAATTGTGAAATAATTAAATCCTAATAGGATTAAAAATGATACATTGAGCTAAGAAATATTTTGAAATTATTTGTAATGCAGTTTATGAGTAATTATTGGATATAAAAGTACTGAATAAACTAGCAATAAATTGATAAAAAATATGGAAAATTATGGAAAAAATACCAATGCAATTTTAAAATAAGTTGAAGAAAAAATTGGGTATCAACAAAGATGCCAACAAACAAAATGAGGCTGAGAAAGAAGCTGAGACAACACAAGAACCGATATTAGAGGCAACACTTGAAAAAGAGAAAGCCCAAATCACAAAGAAGAAGCGACCTCCAGCACCATTCCCACAGAGACTAGCCAAATATCAAAAAGATGAGCAGTACAAGAAGTTCTTGGAATATGAATAAACTCAATGATAATCGGATGGTACATCCCTGAACAATAGCAATTTGGAGTCAGCAATTCCGACCCGGTGCAGAACACACACTCATACGGGCCTAGCAATAACCCTGAATCAACTCTGGTCACCCACAACAGATAGATAACTCACCGAAAAGTTCACAATGACTGAATCATGGTACATACTAACATCTGACTAGATTTACTTGCATCTTCACAGTTCACTGCCACAAAATAACCTATTTATGAGAACTCTTTGTCTCGAAGTCCAGGAAGCGCACGAATTACTATATCTGATCTCAACTCCGCCGCTCGAATACATAACACATCCCAAATACTCAATCATTCCACGAGGGATACCCCTATAATTCTTCTGTGTCACCAAGCAACGTTGAATATCTGCAGTCGATCCTACAAGAGAGCGTCGCAATACCAATGAAGCTCCCTTAACTCCACACTTTGCCCTTTCTGAAATGTATACCCCTGATCAAGCCACCCAATAGTGATATCATCTAAATCCCTTCTAGAACTGAATCGTGACCTCTCACATGCAAATCTCGACTCTACAGAACGTACCGCATACACCATGCCATCCTATGATAAATATGGGAACTTCATAAACCCTTATGAGCCACAAGCAACTACGTACCCAACTAGCCAAGAACTTTCCATTTGACCCCATTGAGAAGAAAAATCACTATACATGGCATGCACCTCAAGCCAGTAGAAAATATACATCTCTAATCGTGGTAGAAACCATCAGGAACTATCTGAATCACATTTGTACAACACCAAACTATCAGGACTTAATCCTTTTAACTCGACCAAGCTACGCAAGCCACCAAAAATCCAAGAGTATTTCTAAGAAACACCTGTAAAAACTCATTACCTCACAAGCAACCAAAGAACTAATCATATCACTTACCATGTCGATCCGACCTACTACCAAGTTGTCCTATTTATCCAAGTCCTTATGAATTATCTTCTAATCGGTACTTCTCCTTTCCATAATACCTCAATACTCAACCCATACTCGCCACACGGGACCCAAGCATAAAACTATACCGTCTGAGGCTCATAATCCGCTGAATACTCTCTCAATATCCCCAAAGTACCACATTCAAAATACTTACCCTGAAGAGACTTCCTGCGAATCTAAAGACATTACCTTCACCTTCCTGATACCGATATGCAGAATCCATGATAAGGTAGAAATGCCACAAGTCTTGACACCCTCCAATGTAAATCTCAATTACACTGACCAATTAGAAAGAATCGATCTAACGTGTTTGCACACTAACATACTCGGAAAGTAATCCACTCACTTAAAGCCACAAGCAAATTCATACACTGCACACACTACACCTTTTTACAATTACCACTCTATCATTCAATAGAACACATTTACCCATAGAGTACATTACAACCTGTATCGAAGAATTTCCATTACTCGAGTCATTCCCAGACTCCAGTTGCACGTCATAACTGATCCACCAATATACCTCGAACTGAAACCAATACAACACATAATTATGCAATAAACTTATCATTAACAGACTCCCCCACTTGGCTCAAATCCAACGATAAAGACAAACAATAACTCACAATGCCCATAATAACACAACCCGTCTAACAGCTCAAGTCATCTACAAATCTCGCGTTCACCATTGTAACAGTCATGCCAACTTCCACAATCGATCTATACTCAAATTACAACATACATCATTTACTGGTAGAAGAGAACTTATTACAGAACAACATAAGGATCACACACCCCAGGACAACCCGCCGGAGATACCCCTGCCTTCTTAGCCTCAAACTGATATCTCTCTATACACTTCCGAAAACCATAACTATCACGCAATCACTACACCCTTCTGCATCTAAGCACAACCAACATCTACCCTCGAGGCATCACAATACGCGGTATAAAAACATGAGGCTGATGGTAGAACTAACACTGGAGCGGTGGTCAAAGAAATCTTGGGCTTCTGAAAGCTCTACCCATACACGTTTGACCACATGGATACCCTCACTGGACACCACGTGTCCCAAGAATTCTACTGAACTGAGCCAAAATTCATACTTAGAGAACCTTGCATAGAGATTCTCCTCCATGAATCCTTATAATGTCGTCCTCAAATATTGAGTATGCTACCCCTAGCTACGCGTATATGCCAGGATTCCATCAATGAATACAATAACAAAGGAGTGCAATTAGTGCTGGAATACACCGTTAATCAAATACAAGAACTCTATTGGGGCAATGATCAGCCCAAAAGACATCACCAGGAACTCATAACCCAACAGAAAGATCTGTTTCACTCCATAACTAAACAACATGAGAGGTCTTCCAATACACTCACAACTCGAAGCCATATACCAAACCGAGACAAAAATAAAACACTCAATAGTTCTTTCCACATTTCCAGCCAATCCTTTTGTCACAAATCACAGTCTGAACACATCTAACCATCAAATCACACTCACCACATATGCATCCAGTCACAAAGTCCCGTCAATTAGGACATCAACGGACATATAAGTCCCCAAATACATGTGCTCACACAACAAAATCTCAACACTCAAAAGCCACAGATAGAATCTGGCCTCAAGTCCTCCAGACTGGCCCATTATCAAAATGCTAAAATCACATCTCATCCATGGAAGTCACGGGCCGTCGAAGCACATCTGATACCGAGTGCTCACGTGCGCATTCGAATACATGAAGGGAATTCAAAGAGTTACACTTTTGGTTGAATAAATGGATTCGCACGACAAGAACTCAAGAAGGTGAGATTTTCCTAAGGGTTCTGCAGCCTCTCGAAGATAAGTACAGCCGTCTCTGTACCGATCCGCAAGACTCTACTAAACCTGCTTATGACCGGTGAGTCCTATGTAACCTAGCGCTCCGATACCAACTTGTCACGATCCCAAATCTAAATCAGTCTTGATGGCGCCTATCGTGGAACTAGGCCAGCCAAAACCACACTCAATTCGTAATAATCATCCATTTGCATCATTACTAAACTGATAACCCATAAAGGTTTTATTTAAACATTTTAAAAGAGATAAAGCTACACCGAATATTAAATACAACCCCCGAGATCTCGGAGTCACTGGTCATAAGAATCTACAAAAAAAAACACAACTCAAAAGAAAATAAACTCTATAATAGTAAGCACGAGAGAGAGCAGGAATGTGGACGCGTGCAGCTACCTCGCAAAATCTCCGAGAAGATTTCTAGAACAGATACACAGCTCACTCTACCCTAACACCTGGATCTGCACACAAGGTGAAGGGAGTAATGTGAGTACGCCAACTCAGTAGTAATGAAAATAAATCAGGTCAGAGCAGTAAGAAACACATAAAAATAAAATCCTCATTTCACAATAAGCACAACCTTTCTTCCCAAAAATGTATACGTTAAATCATCACGCTTAAAATCCTATTTCAATAAAAATCATTTGGAAATATACATGCCAATAGTTTCAACATAACTTTCAAGAAGTTTAGTGTAAAAATGATAAAAATCATAAAAAGTCCCCTCGGGCAAAACACATTTCATAATTTCAGAGTGAAAGTGGTAAAATCATAAGTAGCCCCTCGGGCAAAAACATGTATCAGATTCTGCCCCTAGGACATACCTCACAGTCACTCATAATTATCCCCTCGGGCATACCTCACAGTCACTCATAATCAGCCCTTCGGGCATACCTCACAGTCACTCATAATCAGCCCCTCGGGCATACCTCACAGTCACTCATGCCTCCCAATCAATCGTCACTCGGCACTCGGCACTCGGCACTCGGCACTCGCACTCAGTAGGTACCTGCGCTCACTGGGGGTGTGTAAAGACTCCAGAGGGGCTCCTTCAGCCCAAGCGCTAATATCAAGCCACCTCGCGGCATGTCATATCCTCACAATCAGTCCCTCGGTCTCACTCAGTCAGCAACTCTCAAGGGCCCTCGGGCGTATTAGTAAAACGGGGTACTCGACCCAAAAACATCATTTTTTATATCTTAAAATAGTGTAAATGAGGCTGAGTTTCGAAATCAGTTAAGCGTAACATGACTGAGTGTAAATCATAAGTCAACATAGTGAGGAAATAGCAGTAAAAAGCCCCCAAGGTGTCTAAACAAGTCGGGCAAGGCCCCAAACATGGCGTACAACCCAAATATAGCAATAGTTTTAGAACACAATTTAACATATGATTTAGAGTAAAATATGCAACTCAATAGTTGCCGCAGAAAGGACCAAGTCCAAATCCAAAAATAAGTGCACGCCACACACTCGTCATCCGACATGTGCGTCACTCTAAAAATAGTGAGAAAATACGAAGTTCGGGGTTTCATACCCTCGGGACAAGATTTATAGTCATTACTTACCTCAACCCGGGCCAAAACACTAATCCCTCTTTCCCCTCGAATCGGCTCCCGATTGCTCTGAATCTAACTAAAACCAGATTAACATCATCAATATACGCTAAATGAACAAGGCTCAATCGAAAACTATCAATTTTAGGCACAATTTCCGAAATTGGCCAAACCCGAGCCCACGTCTCATAATTCGATAAACATCGCATCACAAAAATCCTTATCCTTTCCCGAGTCTACACATATAAAACACATCAAATACTCAATTAAGGTCCTAATTTCCTCATGCCCTAACTTCCCCAAATTTGGGTTTAAATCCAACTAATTTCCGGTTTAATTACTTAAAAAACAACATAGAATCGATTTATGAAGTCAAAAATTTCCCTTCGATTCCCTCTTCAATCCCTCTCAAAAATCTCCAAAACCGCTCAACAATGGAGGAAAATAGACTAAAATTCGCAAAAATGGCTTTTATAAAAACACTGCCCAGCACTAGATATTTCTTCAGTGCGTTCGCAGAAACACCTATGCGATCGCGTATGACAACTCCTCATAACAATGCGATTGTGACCAACTCTAGGCGATCGCATAGAGAAATTCCATCACCTCACTTCCACACCAAGTCCTTCTTTGTGAACGCAAAGGTCTCCACGCGAACGCAGTGACCAAGACTGCTCACCCTACGCGATCACACTCCTACCTTCGCGATCGCGATTCACAAATCCTCCTGGCCTCAACTTACTCTACACGATCACGGATAAACTCACGCGATCGCAGATGAACTCACGCGATTGCAATGAACAAACCAATGCAGCTAAAACACCAGAAAACCAGCAATCTCCCAAAGATCAAAAGTGCCCGTTTGAGCATCTGAAATACACTCGAGGCCCCCGAGACCTCAACCAAACCTACCAACATATCCCATAACATCATTCAAACTTATTCAAACCCTCGAAACACCAAAAACAATGCAAAAACACCGAAATCACATCAAAATCAAGCCTATGAACTTTGAAATTTCTAAATTCCACCAAAGATGTCGAAACCATCCAAAACACCTCCGATTGACATGAAATTTTGCACACATATCGAAAATGACATTACAAACCTGTTCCAACTTCCGAAATTCTATTCCGACCCTGATAGACTATTTTTCACTGCCGACCGGAACTCACCAAAAAACTAACTTTTTCCAATTCAAGCCTAATTCTACACTGGACATCAAAACCACATTCCGAACACATTCCTAAGTCCCAAATCACCTAAAGAATCTATCCGAACCGCAAAATATACATTCCGAGGTCGTTTACCAATAAGTCAACTTCCGATTGATTTTTCCAACTATTGACCAAGATAAGAGACATAGTGTCTCATTTCTCTCCAAAAATCGCTACGAACCCGAGCCAACCAATCTATCACAACATAATGAAGCTGAACCACATATAATGAAGCAGAAATGGGGAAAATTGGGCTAAACACTCAAAACGACCGGCCGGGTCGTTACAATTATTTAATGTTTCCAAACGGATTAGCTAACCCTAGGACCCGCCCATTAACTTCGAATTAATTTTGGGAAAGATTAATTAACAAGAACTTGAGTCTTTAACCGAAAAGATTAATTAACAAGCACTTGAGACTTTAACCCTCATTTTATAGATTTTACTTAGAGATAGGATTGAACTACTTGTAGCCATGTTTGGGTGTGCTTAATCTCTTAATTGTTTTAGGGATAATTCAAGTAGTAAGTCTTGTTAGTCTTTCGGAAGAAGCTAATATAGAATTATTACCCGAGGCTAATTAACATAAACTCGCTCATATTTGTAAAATCGTGAAATACATTGGATCGTTACTTGAGTGTAATTCCCCGTGTATCCATACTTGTAGCCATTGATCATTTTACTTGGTTTCTAGGTTAGTTTACATTTTTGCATTTAGATATAAATATTCTCAAAAACTAATCTAATTGTTTGGCATTGCATAACAAGTGATAATTCTCTTTCACTCCTAATCACCTACATATTGTTCTCTGTGAGATTAGACCCCGGCTCATAGTTGGTTAAATTATATTGTATGCGACCGTGTCTATTTACATCATCAAAATTGGCGCCGTTTCTGGGGAACAATTTGGCGTATTTAGGTTATTTGAGAAATAAGTGTAAGTGCTTTGGTCCAAACTTGTGAATATTTGTGTAATTATCTTTCTTACCTTGGTCTATTTTTCTTGTTTATTTTCTTAGTTTTTAAAAAAAAATGGAATTATGTAATTAAAATTAGTCGGATGGTAGTTGTTCATACTTTGATGACCCTTGTCCTTATTGTGGAGGACCACACTCGTGGCAAAATTGTTTAAATTCTCCCGGGGGTGGATTGTGCGCACAATCTCAAACCCATGAGTGAATTATTTGTTATAAGTGTGGTCCTCAAAATGGTCATTGGGAGTATTGTACTTATTTGTCCTTTCTTTCCCCAATCCCCCGCTATGATGATTTTACTTTTTGTGATGAAAATTATAGGGATAGGGAGGTGGAAGAAATTGAGCATAGACAAAATGGAGAGTTCAAGCTCATGTTAGAATGCCTACTTGAAGGAGGAAACAAAGAGCAAGGTGCCTTGGAGGAGCTTTTGGAAAATAGTCTCCAAAATGACTTGGCGCTTGAAAGGTTGCAGCCACAAATGGGAGAAATGCTTGAAGCTTTAGAGGTCCAAAAAGCCTCGGAAGTGAATGGTTGCCAAGAACCTTCCTTAGATATTGAAGCCGAAAATCCTTCTTTGGCACTTGATCAAAACCAAGAAGAACTCTCAGATGCTCAAAATGAGAGGATGATTCTCATGTTGGAGATCATTCTTGAAAATTAGGAAAAAGCAAAACTTTGCACTCGAGGACTTAAAATAAGCACTACATAGAAATGATGAGACTATCCGCACTTTGGAAGATCAAATGAAATCATTAATTGAGGCTCATTATGCTTATCAATTTGAAAGTGTGGAAAGAGGTCAAGAAAAGTCCAACTCTGAGGAGGAAAGTGAGCTTTACTTTGAGGAATCAAGAATTGAACATCCGCTAACCGACTCCATGCTTGTTTGTGATATAAAAAAAATGGAACTAGAGTCAACCGATGTAGTTGAAAATATGGTTGAGATTGACTCTAGTCCGGGGGAAAAAGAGGATGTCAAAATTCGGGAAGAATTGCAATTTGGAGGTTTGATGTCACATTCCAAGCATTTTTCAACATTGGATTGTGGTGATATGGGAATTGAACTATATGAGTCAATGAGGGATTGCTAGGAGGAAAGGAAAAGGCCATACATCTTACAATTTGAGGGAACAAGAAGGCAAAATGACATTCCTCACATGAAAGCCAAGAAATCCAAAATGAAGAAATTAAGTTTGGCTTGATCATCAACTTACCACCCCCACCGCTCGTTGTCACAAGCTTGATTCCAAGTTAGGTGCCCAATTCATATCGTCCAAGTGGCGAGAAAAGTGGTAAAGTTGATTCGCGTCATGCCACGACATTAAATGCGGTGCTTGGTGGGAGGCAACCCATTGTGTTTCAAAATTTTTAGTTGTTTTTGAAATTTTCTTTTTTAGAATAGTTTAGGATATTATTTTTGACTAATCTGCCAAGTTTCAGAATTTTTGGAGTTGGATTGAGGAGTTTAAGGTGTTGGAGTGCACAAATACAGTGCATGAAAAATCTGTGCATCAATCATCTGGTGTAACCACATCTGCGGAACATTCACCGCAGATGCGGCCACGCAGAAGCACCCAAAGAAGCACAGATGCTTATGTTATCGTAGAAGCAGTTGCTAAGCTGTAGAAGCACCTAAAATTCCGCAGAAGCGGTCGAATGAGTAAACTTCAAAACCCTTCCTCAGTCAGGTGAGACTAATTTTTCCCCAAAATCTCAAAAATCCCCCTCCTCTATGCTCTTCATCACTGCTCACACTTGAGTTCTCAAGCACAAGACCACACAAGTATCATGTCTCTTTTCTATTCCTATCCTTTACTGTTATCTTTTTCTTCTTCATCTCCACAAGCCCGTTTTTCCTCACATTCTTTTTATTATCAATTTTAGTTTTGAGAGTGAGGGATATTGGTTGACAGTATGTAGTGTGTGCAGTTGATTGTTGAACAATAATTTGGGGGGAAATCCGAGTACCCAATTTGTGTGAAGAAGCATAAAGTTTTCACTGCTTGCAAAGTGTTCGACGAATTGTCCAAAAGAAAATTGTGTGCTAAGTACCACAAAATCAGTCTTAATAGAGTCATAGGTTCATGTATTGCACTAATTTAGAAGTCTTGAGTATAAATTAGGTGCTAAAAATCATTCTAGAAGTGAAAAGAGTCGAAAAAAATTCTGGGCGTTTGTACCCTTTGATGAACATTGCAGAAGCGAAAAAAGTGCCGCAGATGCGGCCTCGTACCTGCGTTGACTATTCCGCAGGTTTGAACTCTAGTGATATGGGCAAAACTGCAGAAGCGGATAAAAACCCACAGAAATGGGACCACACCTGCGATGGTTTTTCTGCATGTGCGAAAACTACGCAGAATTCCCAATTCCAGTAGCTTTGCATCTGGAGCTTCCCGGGACCATTCAACTTGATTCTTTGGCCTAATTGCATTTTTTTAAAATTGCTTAACATGATTCTTTTTCCCGACTAATATTGTTTTGATTTTTTTAAGGTACTTTGAGCTAAAATGGACCCTAACATGAACGAAAATGCTCTGCTTAATCATGATTGAGGAGGAGGCTCAGGAACAATTTGATAATTCACACTTCATGTTTGCTGATTAGCATCTCCATTATTATGATAATCTTCTCACAAAGAAGATTGTGCTTGAAAAAGGGATCGCCAAGGATAAATTGGTCGAGCTGCTCCCAGAATTCTATGGAGGATTGCCATCTATCTTAGATACTTGGTGACCTAGGAGGACCAAGCCGTGATGAATGCGGTGGGAGCCATTCGCCTGTTTAATGAGGCCCAACATGCTCTAAATCGGGTAACTTCGAGGGTCTCTCCATTATTTATTTTACTCTTGGAGTTGTAGATAATTATAACATCTTCTTCCTTGCTTGCAGGCTTCGGTGTTGCATCATGAGGATTTTCTCCGAATATGGAAGCAGCACAAGGTTGAGGATCAGGACCTCGCTGATAAAGTGACACCTACAAGCTTCTCAGTGAGAAGCTTCAGGCCGATTTAGTAACGGCCCGGGATGAACATACCGAGATAGCCGAGCAGGTATTCCAAGATCTTCATGATAGTGAAAAAGAATTGGAGATAACGATTAATGATCCGATTTTGTAGGTCCGGCAGAGGCTCGAATAGATCGGACGGCTTCAGATGCAGTTAGACGTGATACAGGGCGAAGCTAAAGAATTCAAAAAGAACATGGACATCCTAGCCTAGAAAAAGGAAATCGTCCAAGCACAATTGGAGTCGGCCGAGACCCAACTCCAAGATGAAAAATTGAAGGCCTCAGTGTAGGTCGAAAAGATCAAGGAGCTTCAGTCTCTGTTGGATTTGGTCATTTATGATAAGGCAATCTTGGCCAACGAACTCGAAGTGACCCGAACTGAGGTGGCCATGACCAACACCAAAGTTGATGCTAAAGTGGCCCGGTTTAAGATCGATATTGAGGCCATCCAGACCAAGTCCAAGAGCATGGTGGATCAATGCAAAATGCAAGCTAGAAAGGAATCCCTCGAGGGAGTTCATGACCAGGGCTTCGATATCATGGCCGAAATCGAAAGTGTCATAGCAGAGGAAGCCAGGGCCTGGAAGTTGGCCTTCCCTAAGGAAGACCACGAGAGCTTAAGTGAATCCGAAGACGGGAAGGATCCCAAAGATAGAGATGAGACCTTCGATGAATACCAGACCACTTAGGCCTTTATGTTATTTGTTTTTCTTTTGCATTTTTCCTGAGGTCGTTTTGGCCGATGTAAATTTTGCATTTGGCCGATTTGGCCTTTGTAAAAACTATTGTATATAAATATAAGGCTTTCCCTTTCGGCTCTCAAATTTTACCTTTGCTTCATTATTTGTATTCACAAAGGTTTAAATGCCTTAGCATGAAACAATAAGGTTGTGTTTAAGGGTTCGAACAAACCTTGCCTTTATTGCCTTTCTAGGTTAAGGCGTTATTGAGGTTCAATGTTACCGAAGTTTTTTCCTCGAAATATGTTAAGTTTGAGACTTTTTCAAGGGTAGCCTTTAGAACCGGTTGTGATAGAATTTTTCATTTTTGAAGGCCTATTTTTGTTACGGATTTGGGACTCTCCGAGCCATGTTAAATTGGTCGTAGACTTTTAGTTCAGGAGCTGCCCATTGGGCTTGTTTTCCCATTTTATCCCGGCTTGCCCGAGATAATATTCCCCGAGTGGGGTAGCCGTGGCCTTTAGAAATCGGGGATTTGTCTATTAGGTCTTTTGCCTCCGAAGCCCGATGACTTGGGCTGTTTGAGTTGGACGGCACTCCCCGAGTGAGGGAGTGGTCGTTTGTATTCCGGTTAAGTATTACCCTTGGGCTCGTTATTTTTGAGAAGTACGAAGCTCTTTAAGACATGTAAAAAGGAAAAATTTTAAAACATAAGATGTTTGTAAGGAAAATACTCCTTATTCTCGATCAAAACAGTCATACATGCGTATATGTTTATGCCAGTGCTCGAGAAATCTATGTGGACACAGTTTCTTTTGACCGTTTTACCCGTACAATAAATCCTATCTATCAAGACCCTCTCTTTATGAAGTGGTTTCCTCGCTAGAGTCGATATTCGAAGATAACGCATATCCGAGGGTAGCCTCCCCCTCCCCCAATATTCGAAGTTGATTGCAAAGGAACCTCATATATTGTTGAATTGATCTTCGATGCCGATTCATAATCCGTCTTGATTCTAAGTTTGCACAGTTCATTGTTGCCTCGTTAAAAACCTCGGTGAAACACCCATTTGGGACAAAACCGGTCTAAGGGGAAAAGAGTGCAACATGTGCTTTCAAACCTAAAAACTTTGTTCCATTCGCCGAAAAATCCATCATCGTTTCTTGTTGACCACCTGCAAGTGTTAGTCTGAAATAAAAAGGAAATAGAAATGGGTCGTACCTTAGCAGCAATATCATTTTAGGTGAGATACGTTCCAATTGCTCGGTAGTTGTTATCCATTCATCGTTCCGAGTTTGTAGGACCCTTTTTCGATGACCTCAGACCCAATTTCCCTTCGTTCGAATTTCGAGTGTTAAGGGTGTCTTTCCTTAGCACTAAGTCCCCGACGTTAAAATATCAAAGATTGGCTCTTCGATTGTAGTATCTCTCGATCCGCTATTTTTGGGCGGCCAATCGGACGAGGACAGATTCACGCCTTTCATCCAATAGTTCTAGGCTCGTATTCATGGCCTCGTCATTTGACTCCTTTGTTACATATTGGAACCTGATATTCGGCTCCCCGACTTCGATTGGTATAAGAGCTTCGGCGCCATAAACTAATGAGAATGGGGTAGCCCCAGTACTGGACATTGAGGTTGTGCGGTATGCCCAATGAACTTCGGTAGAATTTCCTTCCACTTTCCTTTAGCGTCGGTAAGCCTCTTCTTAAGATTTTGGATGATGGTTTTGTTGGTCGATTCGGTTGCCCGTTACCGCTGGGATGATACGGTGTTGATAGGATTCTTTTGATCTTCTGATCCTCGAGATATTTGGTTACTTTGATGCCGATGAACTATTTTCCATTATCACACACAATTTTGGATGGCATCCCGAATCGACATATGATGTAATCCCAAATGAAGTCGATGACTTCCTTCTCCCTAACTTTCTCGAAGGCCTGTGCTTCAACCCACTTAGAAAAATAGTCAGTAATAAATAAAATAAATTGAGCTTTACCTGGTGCCCATGGAAGAGGGCCAACGATTTCCATTCCCCACTTCATGAATGGCCATGGCGACAAGACCGAATGGAGTAGTTCCCCGGGTTGGTGAATCATCGGTGCATATCTTTGGCATTTGTCGCATTTTTGAACAAACTCTTTTGCATTTTAATCCATGTCGATCCAGTAATAGCCGGCTCTGATTACCTTGCGGACTAGTGATTCGGCACCGGAATGATTTCCGTAAGTGCCCTCATGAACTTCCCTGAGAACATATTCGGTATCTCCCGGTCCCAAAAATATCGCTAGTGGACCATCGAACATTCTTCTGAACAAGGTTCTATCTTCGGACAAGGTGAATCGTGTGTCCTTCGTGCGCAAGTCCCTTGATTCTTGTGGATCTGAGAGAAGCTTCCCGGTCTTCAAATACTCTATGTATTTATTTCCCCAATCCAAGGTCAAACTTGTTGAGTTTATCTCGGTGTGGCCTTCTTCGACCGCTGACCTCATAAGATGCATGATGGCCCCCAAATTAAGCTCCTTGTCCTCGATCGATGACCCTAAGTTCACGAGGGCATCAGCCCCACTATTCTGATCTCGAGGCACATGTTGCAAACTCCACCTCGTAAATCGGTGTAAATTTACTTGTAACTTATCCATGTATCTTTGCATTCGTTCTTCTCTAACTTCAAAGGTAATGTTAACTAGATTCACCACGAGGAGGGAGTCGTACTTGAATTCGATCACCTCCGCTCCCAAACCTTTGGCTAGTTCGAGACTTGCAATCATGGCCTCATATTCGGCCTCGTTGTCCTCAATTTTACAATTCTAATAGATTGTCTAACCACGTTACCTGTGGATGGCTTTAGCATAATGCCGAGTCAGGACCCTTTTGCATTGGAAGCACCATCCATAAAGAGGGTCCAGATTCCCGAGGACGTACCCGAGTTTACCAACAGTTCTCTTTCAACCTCGGGTACTAGGGATGGCGTGAAGTCAACCACGAAGTATGCCAAAATATGAGACTTAATGGATGTTCGGGATCGATATTCAATATCATACCCGCTGAAATCTACAGCCCATTTGGCCAATCGTCCCGAAAACTAGGGTTTATGCAAAATATTTCGAAGTGGATAAGTTGTTACAACACATATGGGGTCACATTGAAAGTATGGTTTTAGTTTCCTAGAGGCGCTTATCAAAGCGAGCGCCAATTTTTCTAGGTAGGGATACCTGGTTTCGTCCTCACCTAAGGTCAAACTAACATAATAGATAGGAAATTGCATACCTCGTTCGTCTCGAAATAGGACTCCACTTACCACTATCTCTGATACTACCAAATACAATTAAGGTTGTTCGTCTACCCTCAGCGTGTGAAGCAGCGGCGGGCTCGATAAGTACCATTTAAGCTCTTCCAAGGCATGCTGGTATTCCGGAGTCCAAATGAAGTTGTTCTTCTTCTTCAGCAACTAGAAAAATTGGTGGCTCTTATCGGAGGACCACGAGATGAATCGCCCCAGGGCGGTTATGCGCACGGTTAATCTCTGCACGGCTTTTACGTTGTCTACTATCGTGATGTCCTCGATAGCTTTGATCTTGTTGGGGTTGATCTCGATTCCTCAGTTGGATACCATGAATCAGAGAAATTTGCTTGACCCGACCCAGAACGCGCATTTTTTCGGCTTCAACTTCATATTGTATTTCCTCAATATATTGAAGGTTTCTTGCAAATGCTTCAAATAGTCCTCTGCTCGCTTGGACTTAACTATCATGTCATCAATGTAAACTTCCATTGATTTGCCTATTTGTTCTTCGAACATCTGGTTTACTAGGCGTTGATAAGTGGCACAAGCATTTTTTAATCCAAATGGCATTACATTATAGCAGTATGTACCATATTTAGTGATGAACGAGGTCTTTTCCTAATCATACGGGTTCATCTGTATTTGGTTGTACTCGGAATAGGCATCGAGAAAACTGAGGATCTTATGGTCGGTCGTGGCATCGATCATGCAAACGATATTAGGCAAAGGAAAAGAATCCTTGGGGCATGATTTATTTAGATCTTTGTAATCTACACACATTCTAAGTTTTGTTTCATTTATTAGGGACTAACCTTTCGAGGTATTTTACATCCCGGATGGACCCTATTTTAAAAAGCTTGGTTATTTCTTTGATGAAAGCGTGTTTGACCTCGGACTGGGGTCTTCTTTTTTGCTTCACCGGATGGAACTTCGGGTCCAAGCTTAGTTTATGGGTGGTGATTTTCGGTGGGATCCATGTCATGTCGATATTGGACCAAGCAAAACAATCCATGTTCGATTAGTATGACTTGATCCAGCTCTTCGACCGTTAATTTGGTGGCTTCGGAGTCATCGGGGACTATGAAGGATCGAGGGACCCCGTAATGATCATTTTCGTCATTCCCTGCTTCTCCGGTTGGGTCGAGGTCGACGTCTGTGATTGCTATTTGGCCTCCTGTTTTCCCTTATAATTTGACCCCTTCGTCGATGAGAGTGCTAATATTGGAATTACTTCATCGACGGCAAACATTTCCTTGGCGTCGGGTTGCTCCCCATAAACTGTTTTGACTCCCTCTGGTGTTGGGAATTTTAGAACCTGGTGAAGGGTCGAGGGCACTGCCCTCATGTTGTGGATCCACTACCTCCCAAACAGTGTGTTATACCTCATGTCTCTCTCTCTCTCACATGGAACTTCATCTCCTGGATGGTCCCGACCACGTTCACTGGTAAAGTTATCTCGGCCTTAGTGGTTTCACTAACCATGTTGAAGTCGTTTAGTACTCAGGTTGCGGGCACAACCTAATTTTGTAGGCCGAGTTTCTACGACCCTCGATCGAATGATGTTGGCCGAACTACCTGGATCAGTTAAAACATGTTTAACTTGAGTCTTATTCATGAGTACAGATATTACTAGTTCATCGTTATGGGTTGCATTATCCCTTCTGTGTCCTCGTAGTTGAAGGACAAGGTTCCTTCTATTATGTATCTCGAGTTCGCTTCTCCCTTGTGATCGACACCTTGGTGAATTTTAATACTGGCCCTTGGGGAACATCGACCCCTTCGAAAATCATGTGAATAACGTTTTGCGGTTCTTCTTGCTCATTCTGTCTATTGGATTCTCTATTCTTGAAGTGATTCTTGGCTCGATCACTAAAAAACTCTCGAAGGTACCGTCGTTGAATAACCGAGCTACTTCCTCCCTCAATTGTATGCAATCTTTTGTTTTATGGCCATGGTGGTCATGATACTTGCACATTTGGTTGGGGTTTCTCTGGGATGGATCGGTCTGTAGAGGTCGAGGCCATTTTGTATCCTTGATGCGTTCTCTAACTGATATGATGGCAGATGCATCAACATTGAAGGTATATTCTGACAGTCGTGGTACTTCCTTAGGTCTGGTATGCCTATGAAAACCATTTTTGCTCATGAGCCCTCGAGAGCACTGACCTCGATCATTTCTCCTTTCACCTCGAACGGGGTTTTGCCCAGGTCTGCTGCCCCTACAATCTCCATTATATGGCTGGTAATGATCCCTGTTCAACCATGGTTCTCGTTCGATGCCCCTTTTGACTCTGTCGATGGGTCTGATATGATAAACGAACCCGGAAGGAGTCCCCAGCTGGTCGTCTTTGACTCTAATCTTCGATTGTTACCGATTATGCACATCGGGACAGGTAACATCGGGGTATTCAATCAAGTACTGCTGCAACTGTTGTGAAGCTACTGAGTTTCATTTAGTCCTTGAGTGAAGGCTTGAACGTCCCAATCATCAGCGACTGGTGGTAGATCCATTCGTTCCATTTGGAACCGGGACACAAACTCTCTAAGCATCTTATTATCTTTCTGCTTTACCTTGAAGAGGTCTGACTTCCTAGCCTCGACCTTTATGGCTCCGTCGTGTGATTTTACAAAAGAATCAATAGAGTTAGGTGGTAAATTTATGGTACCATATCATCGCTCCTTCTGAAAGGGTCTCCCCCGAATTTCTTCAGAAATACGGATTTGATCTCGTCGTCCTCCAGATCATTCCCTTTAATTGCACATGTGTAAGAAGTGACATGCTCGTTGGGATCGGTCGTTCCATTATACTTAGGAATCTCGGGCATGTGGAATTTCTTGGGGATTGGTTTGGGTGCCGCGCTCCGAGGGAAGGGCTTTTATACGAACTTTTTGAATCTAAAACCATCAATATTGGTGGTGCCCCCGGGATTTGATTAACCCTGGAATTATAGGTTTTCACCTTCTTTTCATTTGCTTCGATCTTCTTTTCCCCCAATTCAACTCGCTTCGTTAGTTCCTCGAGCATCTTTATGATTGCGGGACTAGTCCCTGATTCATTTCCATTCGATCTGCTTGACACCGATTTGGCCTTGTGAACAACTTCCTGGTACGGCTCGGGCTCGATCCTGCTTGGTGCATGGTTATGGTTTTGAAGTTGAGCTATGCAGCTTGTTGAGCCTGCAACATCTCGAAGATCACCCGAAGGCTGATTCCGCCTTCTTCACTGCCCGTGTGCTCTGAGAGGCAGATCGAACATCCCTGCGGATGCAACTCTCAAGATTGACGGCCAAATTTGCATTAATGGGCACATAGGTACTGATATCGATTGGATCTACAGCCAAAACTCCATCGAGGCCAACTGGAGGTACGTCGTTCCCTGGTGCTATGTTGTCGTTTTCATCATGATGACCGAAGTTAGTGTCCACGTGTACGGGTGTTGCATGAGAGTTCGACATGTTGATCCTGGAATCAAAGATACTCACAAGAACAAGTGTAAAATAGTGTGTGTTACGAAGGTTAGTACCAGGCAATCACTATTATCTTCAGCCACACGGTGGGCACTGTTTACCCTTAAGATGGATAACAATTGAATTTATACGTGGTTTTAAGGATACGTGAGATAACTTGGCATAAACTAAGAAAATATATGAATTGATATCGGAATTGACTGTAAAAAGACATAAATTCAAACTAAACGGATCGTATAGCTTTGACCCTCGAGTTAGGTCATCCTCGAACCAAGTGAAGATTCTACTGGTATACGAACAGAGTAACAAAATACTGTAAGGTAAAAAAAAAGGCAGTGTATTGCTTTGTATTACGTAAATGTAATGTGTTTTACAAATGATCAGACCCCCTTTATATAGTAAGGGAGTCCTACGTTTGATACAACTATAAATACAGTAAAAAATCTCATGATTAGCTAATTAATCGGCCTCTTCTTGATACATGTCGAGGTTTCTGCCGTGATCCTTGCTCGATTACGGATATTTCGGCTTTCTGTTACTATACTAGGCAAACTTCCTTTGGTCTTGCTCGATCTCTATTTTGCCTGGTCTCGATCTTGGTCGATCTCGATCTTGATCGGTCTCTGAGTCACGAGCTCAGCAATCTGAATGGCTCGATATAACACGAAGTTGAATCTTGGCCTATCATGTTCCAGTCTCGATTAGTCATACGAAGGGCAAGCCCAGTTTTGATTGTATACAGTACTCCTCATGAAAGATTATATAATATTTAGATATTATCAGTTCAAATTATTATCAACCAGAATAAGGTCATCGTATTTGCTTAACTTGTTTCACTAAACGAGTGTGAACACATTCTGCATGTAAAAGTTATCACATGAATAGAAAAAGATAAAACAAAAAAACAAAACTAATAACTATATATGACAAAATATTAATCGTTACACCAAGTAAAAGAAAAAGGAAGAGACCATGACACTAGTACACGATAAGTTCATAGTCTTGTTAAATAGCTGAGATCTCAAACACGATGTAGAAAAGGCAGCACCAAAACACGAACCAGAAACATTTTGAAGACAAACTCGGATATAGCATTTTTGCTATATTTATAAAATAGGATTATTAAATAAATAAATAAATACGATTATGGTTGGGAAGAGAAATAAAATAACGACATAACCACACCAAATTAATCGTTACATAAAATGGGTCATCTGACTCTTCTCATCATTTCATAACAACAAATTTAACAATACAATGAACAAATTTAAGTAACAATTAAAATAAGTATTATATTTAAAATAATAATACAATGCAATGGGTAACGAGTAACAACCATCCAAACAAGCCGTCAAGCACCAAAACGAAAATAAAACAATATGAGAGTCATATTTAAAGAAGAAAAAAGGAAAACGAATTCGGTATTTGCAAACGAATTTATAAGGCTTATCAACTATATTTAATCGGCTAACTCAAAGGAATTCTAATATCACCTAATGTATCAGCTTATTGCAGGTGATAATGTGTGGTTGCTACTTGCTACTTTTTCTGTAACACGTCAGGAAATGAAACATTAAAAAAAGAAAGATTTTTAACTATTCTAACGAACTGGGACAATTACCTTAGGACAAAATGAATAATCTTTTTCTTAATTAAATGAATAAAGAAGTTTCAACTCTTATTTGTTGTAAAGTACAAACATGGAAGGAATTCTTTAACATTTAAAGCATGTTTGGAAAGTCGCATGAGAATTAAAATTAGGTGTACATAATGTAATTACAAGGTAACCTTTTTAATTCTTTTTTTTGTTTTAATATATAATAATACATGTAATTGTCACATCATGACACATACTATGTAATTACAAGGCAAACATGTATGACACATGTAATTACGTTATGATTACATCATGACAAATAAATAAGTCATAATACGTCAATCATTAAAATTATTTTCACCTTTCATTTGAACACTCCAATTATAGCTAGCTTAAATATGTCATTTAGACACAATATGCTGACATGGCAAGGAACGTGTTTCTCACATTTTCCAAGCATGTGAAATCAGCACAAAAAAACAATCTCCACATAAAAATGTATAGCTTATGCCGGAAAAAATTTCGTCATCTTCTTAAGCCTAATTGTTTTTAGATTTGTTCATACCATTACTACCGTATCCCCCTTTAGATCTGCGCACTACCCCACTACCACCTTTAAATCTGGCCATCATCATAAACTTTTCATTTTCCTTCTCACTTTTAAGATCTGATTGACGCTGCAATTCTAGCCGGAAAAGTAGCAGCGCCGCTAGCTGCCTATCTCATCTTTTCTATTTATCTTCCACCATGTGAGCAACCATAGGATGGCACAAACAAGAATAGTGGCAAAGAGCCCTCTCATTTGCATTCATCCGGCGAAACTTCATTTTTCCCGACGAAGTTTTGCTTTTTGCTCAACAATTAAATTTTGTGACTTGAATCTTAATCTTAACCAGATGCGGCTAGATTCGAGCAGATCTGATCGGAAATAACAAGTTTTGGCGACCCTTATGCGTTGGTGTCGTCTTCCCCTCGTTTTTTCTTTTCATTTTTGTCTACAAATTATAGATCTAAAAACATATGGTGAAACTCCACCATTAATACAGTCGAAATTTTATTTTCCGACGACTTATTGGTTTAGTCGAATTTTGGTGTTTCCGGCAATCTTCGTGCTTCTGTTCATTTGTTGTTATGATTAAGCCCCATTTTTTGTTTATTTACGTTGGATCTAAATTGGTTGTTGATTGGTGTTTCCCTTCGTTTGCTGCTCTTGTTTATTTGCTAATGATTTTATTGGTAATGTATTCCTTCTGTTCTGTTCGTTTACTGCTGCGTATTGGAAAAGAAATGGCTGAAAATTAAACTTTTTTTGGTGAGGGGCCGTTGGGAAGATGAAGACAAGTGGGGCCACGTGTTCTCATCATATTCGTCACTTTGGTGTATGAATTATATGCACTTTTTGTGTTTGGGTGTCTCTGAATTTTGTGTCAAAATAACACATTTAATGGAGTGTCTAAGTCCGAAGTGAAGACAACTTTAAAGGGTTGTCGATGTATTCTGCCAATAAACAAGCCATTGTAATTACAATATTATGTAATTGTCAGGCTGTGTAATTACAAATAATAACGCGGGGCTTTCCAGACAGACCCTTAACGAAATCTACTCACCTAAATAAGGGAGCTAATGCATGAACTCTTTCCTTCCATGTGTTTTAAATAGAGGGCTTATTGTTCTAGAGATAAACCTCAAAATTGTTACTCCCTTCTCTTTCTACTACAGGTAAAATCAGTTTGAGAACACACATAACTTTTAATTGATTATTCTTGAGTATTTTTTGTCGTAGATTAGAACTTCATCGAAAAAGTAAAGCTAAAAAGACAAGGTGGAAAGGAAAAAAAGATAGTCAATCAAAAAATTGTTTTAATCCTCCTACACATGAAACAATTTGCTTGTTTAATTAAAACCCAAATTATATGTCCGCGTTGTCTCACCACACGCACATCAACATTATCTTATCTTGTCTCGTCATATGTCCAAACCCGATATATGTATATTGTCCGCTTTGTCTCGTTGTATGCGCGATATCAATAATAATAATAACATGGAAGAACCTCGTGGAAGCACCCCGACAATCCTCTCAACAAGTTCACATTTGTCAAAATCACAACAACACAACGTATCAACTCGCAGCGCACGTGCTCATATGCCATGATATTGCCAAAATAACAATACCAATTTCACAACAACGCATAATTCACGACTCAATAGTAATGTATACAAGAGTCTCAACAATAACACAATGAAACGGAAAAATAAACTCGATAATAAAAAATATTTTTATATAATAACAACTATAATTAAATGCATATGAACAACATCGGGACATATCCGGTCATATCCGAACAAAATTAAAGTAATAAAAGTTGCTAATCCATAAGTCACACTATCGAAAAAAAGAAAAAGGAAAACTGATATTGGAACTGCACTTTTGCAGTGTTTTCGTGTGAGAAAAAGAGTGCGTGAAATCAAAATAGAGGCAAGACAAATTTTTCCGAGTTCGGAACCCAATTATGGTTAAATTAGAAAAAAAGAATGAAAATAAGTTTTAACAAAAAAGAGTACCGAAATATGTATAACGTCACGCTATGTGGCGCTATACATTAACGGTAACTGTGTCGTTAATGTATAGCGCCAAATAATGTGGCGTTATATACTTTTTTTCTGACAGACGGGTATAATGCGAGTATATGTGGCGCTATACACTAAAAGCAGTACAAAGTTGTTTGGGCCATTGGTTAAAACGTAGATGTGAAGTGGGTTTTGTCGTTAAGGTATAAGGTCAAACCCCTACACCAAAATTTTTATTTTTTCCTATTTCTTTTTCATTTTTTGTTTTTTTTTCATTATTTGGTTTAACTGTTTAGATATAAATACTTTAATAGAGAAGCCATTTATTATTTCTTTAAAAAATAACCAATACTTTTAATATTTTTTATTTTGTGTTTAAAACAAAATTATTTTTCTTCTTTTATTTTCAAATTAGAATTATAAGTTTTATTTTCAAATTAGTTAAAATAGTTAAAATATTTATTTATTATTTGTTCAACTTTCCATCTTCGTCCTTTCACGTTTATAAATAGCTTAGCTAAGCAAAAACATGAAGTTTCGTGAAGGACCCATAAAAGCCAATTGAAACTCTTCGTTATTTTTTTCATGATAATTGCAGTTTATTTTTATGAGATTTTTCTAGTCTGTTGCAAAACGGATTGATACCTTCATATTTAAAATTAGTGTAACCTTAAATTTCTCAAGTTACTCTTCNGTTATTTTTTTTCATGATAATTGCAGTTTATTTTTATGAGATTTTTTTAGTCTGTTGCAAAACGGATTGATACCTTCATATTTAAAAATTAGTGTAACCTTAAATTTCTCAAGTTACTCTTCAAATAATTAATTTATTTTATAGCCTCAAAATATTACGGTATTTAAGATTACAAATTTTACAAAATCAAAGTTTTAAATTTCGAGGTGTGACCAAACACCTTTCAGGTACTTCTATGTTGAATAGTTAAGCTACCAATTTTTACAATATATAACTATAAATTACTCATATTTTTATTGTCCGGATATTTAAATCAACTTCTACTACAGATAAAATAGCAAATACTTTTGAGATATTTTAATTTCTAAATATTGTACTGATTAATCTACATAATCATATTCTTTTTAAATACTTTAGCTTTTGAATCTTGTACTAATTTTTAATTACTGAAAATATAGCAAAATTGTTCTGTAATATAGTATAATTAAAGTTAAATTGGTAATTAAAATACGAACTTGAAGCAATAAGAAAGAAATATTAGAAGCTAAATGTAT
>ML348159.1:0-36327 GCA_005239505.1 Nicotiana paniculata | reverse complement strand
AGCAAAATCGTTCTATAATATAGTATAATTAAAGTTAAATTGGTAATTAAAATACGAACTTGAAGCAATAAGAAAGAAATATTAGAAGCTAAATGTATTGATGAATTGCCATTAATTGTTTTCTTCCATTTGAAAATAAAACTTATAATTCTAATTTGAAAATAAAAGAAAAAAAATAATTTTGTTTTACGTATAACACAAAATAACAACTATTAAAAGTATTGATTATTTTTTAAAGAAATAATAAATGGCTTCTCTATTAAAGTATTTATATCTAAATATTTAAACCAAATAATGAAAAGAAACAAAAAATGAAAAAGAAATAGGAAAATACAAAAATGTTGGTGTAGGGGTTTGAACCTTACCTCAAGGACAAAATTCACTTCACATCTACCTTTCAACGGTAGGCCAGGCAACCTTGTACTGTTTTTACTGTATAGTGCCAGGTATAGTGGCGTTATAGCCGTCTGTCAGAAAAAAAGTATATAATACCACACTATGTGGTGCTATACATTAACGGCACCGTTACCGTTAATGTATACCACCACATAGTGTGACGTTATATATATTTCGGTACTCTTTTTTTTTTAACTTATTTTCGTTCTTTTTGTCCAATTTAGTCACAATTGGGTTCCAGACTCAATTTTTCCTGCCCCTCTGATTCTTAGCGGGAGCCGCTTGCAACCTCCAACTGCACAGTACTAGTATGAAACGGTTCCTATTCTTTGCCTTTTCTGCTTTAATTTTCTTTTCCCCGTACACAACATTTTAATTGGTGTGTTAGTGGTACCCCGAATAACACATGAATTAATAATTCAAGAATTTAATAATGCGAAAATTATAATGCATATATTGTTTCTTTTTAAGTTTTTGGTTTTATACTAAAAACGAAATATGTCAGATCAAATGTAAAATAATAGTGTATTTTTTAACCTAATAAAATTGAAAGGGTGTTAATAATGAGTTTGAAAAAATGATAGTAAATGTTATTCCTTATTTTTTGGTGTTTGATCCATGTATTAATAAATCAGTGTTTTGTCGTTACATGTTGTATTAAGTACAAAGTAACACACTATTTGGTATATTAAATTACAGCCAAACCAGATATGTTGCATTAAAAATACATACCTCAAATATTTAAATACTACGTAAATTTTATAGGGAAAAAAACATAAATAGTCGGCCCACTAATATTGTCAACTCTGCTTATCCCTAAATAGTTTTCTACACCTAGCCCTAAAATATTTTAGCCAAACAAAGCAATCCTCCAATAAAAACACAACACAAAATCTCTGCATAATAGAAAATAGGGATAAAATATTTGCTCCTACAATTACGACAACATGGATAGTGAATGGATGACTCCAACAGAAGATATGCCAACAACCTGGATAAGCGGACATTATCTACACGATTCATATCGAAAATTGATACAAATTGGGGAACAGAAGCGGCAAAACTACTTGCAAACCAGTCATGGAACCTGTTAAAGTTTTGATTCAGTATAATGGTGAGTGGGATAGTGAAAACAAGTTTTGCAATTTTAATGTTTATGGAGTTTTGGTCCGAGCAGATTGTAGGTTTTCAGAATTTGTTGATGAAATCAACAATCAACTCAAAATCGACCAAAAATTTTTCGGTGGAACTGAAATACTCCTTAAAGGATAGATATCCACCGATGGGCATAGACAGTGATATGAGCCTTCAATTTTACCTCAATTTGATAAAATTGAACTCCGACGTCACTCAATACCCATTGTGTATTGCATTGAAGGAGAATTTAAATTCTGGTAGTTGCTCCAAACCATTGTATGATGGATGTGATGAGATTATACATGATTTAGATATACCGCATACTATTGAAATGCTAACTACAGGAAATGGGGAAGACTATGAAGGTACACAAATAGATTAGATTATTGTAATTTACAGCCCATTACATGAACAAATTGTAGAAAATCAAGTTTACAAGGACAAAGAAACACTGATGAGTGCCTTGAAGAACCACGCGATGCGAGAAAATTTTCAATTTAATGTGAAAAGATCATCTGTAACCAGGTTTGTTTGCATATGTAAATTTGTAGATTTGTATAATTCAACACCATGTATGATTTATAGTTTTGTATAATTTCACACCATGTATAATTTATATATATTCTTTGTTTAATTCATGTATAAAGTTCATTATCACTGCATAATGAGTGTATAATGTATGTTTAATTGCCTATATTTGGTGTATAAATGATACTAATGTATATGGTAAAATATATGAAGCATATTCATTTATGTATAAATCCAGCATATTATGGTTAGCTCTCAACAGCTGAACCATTAAGTTTTCAATGAGTTCGATAACTATATTTGTTTGTATGTATAATGTGTGTTTAACTATGTATATTTGTTGCGTGAATGATATTGTCATATATATCATATATAATTATTAGTTAAACAAAAAATTATATTTTTAGTGTTTAATTTGTGTGTGTTAAACATGAACATCAACAGGTATTCACTTGTATGCATCAAAAGCAACTGTATATGGTGTTTGAAGTCTTCAAGCTTGAATACATCAAGAATTTTTATAGTCAGAAAGTTTCATGATGAGCACACTTGCTCACTGGAGGAAAGACTGATATCAATGCGTCGAGTCAATTCATTGGCCATTGGTAAGCTGATTGCAGATAAATTTGAAAGTCCAAAGTCGGTATACACTCCAGGAAACACAATTCGGGATATGAAAAAAACTTATGGTGTTGACTTAAACTACATGACAGCATGGAGGTCTAAGAAAAAGGCGCTTCAAATAGTTAGAGGAAATCCTGCTAATGCGTATGGGAAGATACCAAGCTATTTGTATATGTTGAAGCGCACAAATTCGGAATCAGTGACTAAGCTGCATAAATTAGAGGACGGATGCTTCATGTACGTGTATGTAGCATTGTACGCTTCTATAAGGGGTTGGTATAGTTGTAGACCAATTGTGGTCGTTGATGGTAGCTTTCTAAAATCAACATACAGGGGAACAGTGATTACGGCATGTACACAGGATGCAGCAGGTTAGTTTTTATTTCTCTTAGAACTTTCTATCAGATTATGATATTTTTTTGTACAATGGCTATACACAAACAAATGAAAATGATTACATAGTGCTCATAACTATATCTATTTTTTCTTTCTATAGTGGATTTCAAAGCCAGTTGCCAATCACTGTTTTCTAATTTTGACTCCATTAGCATGGTGGATAAAGTGGACAAATATAGATAATGTTGATATAAAATATTATTTTTATTGTATAGTTAGATTGCTGGTATAGTTATTCATGAATTATCCCTGTGGCTAAACTAATGTAAAACTAGTATATATCCTGAATTTTTAATCTTTCTCCATATTTAGCCAATATATTCTTGTTGGTTTTATAGAACAAATGTGTACTGATGGTTGAATATATTGTGTGGTTGGGTTTATACGTAGGTAAAATCTAACCACTTGCATATGCTGTTGTCGACTCAGAAAATGATGCGTCGTGGCAATGGTTCTTTGAGTGTTTTAAGGGAACGTATAGGATAAGACAGGGAATGTGCATCGTGTCTGATAGACATGAAAGAATGTTGCGCGCAACTACAGTTGTCTATCCAGGAGTACCTCACTGTGTCTGTATTTTCCATCTTTGGAATAACATAAAAGTGAAACACAAGAGGAGCCAAGCTCAGCTTAGGGGTATATTCTTCCAAATGGTAAGGCGTACACAGTAGAAGAATTTAATCGACTCATGGATGATGTGGAAAACATTGACAAAAGGGTGAAAGATTACTTGTTTGGTATTGGGTATGAAAGGTGGTCTAGAGCATATGCAAATGCTAATCGAGCAATGTTAATGACATCAAATATAGCAGAGTCGATAAACGCTGCTAACAAACAAGCAAGGGATCTGCCAATTTTGCCATTAATGGAGTCTATGACAAAAATGATTCAGGAGTGGAATTACAAAAATAGAAAATATGCCGGAGAAATGTTCACAAAACTTACCAAAAATTTTCAGATGATTTTGAAAGAAAACTTCGATGCAGCTAGTAAATTAATGGTAAAGATATCTGAACCTTTTGTATAATTTTTATATGATGTCATTATCATTTTTTATACATTTGGGGCACTGAATGAAGTTTGTATAATTTTTCATAGATTAAGTGTAGTACTTTCATATATACATACTAGTGATAAGATTTCTAAAATATGTAGGTTACTCCATCAGCAGAATTTTTGTACACAGTAAGCGAAGGTGAAAGGCAACATGTGGTGTGTATGCATAAGAAAACATGCACTTGTAGACGATTCCAAATGGATGAAATGTCGTGTCCACATGCACTTGCTGTGGTGAAGTACAAGAACATGGATCCATACAGCTTATTCTCAGACTACTATACAAAAAAATGCTGGATGAATACATATGAAGTACCTGTTTATCCTATTCAGGATGAAACTGCGTGGGTTGTTCCAAGTGAGATTTCAGAAGAAGTTGTGTTACCACCAAAGGTGAAAATAAGGTTGGGGACCGAGAAAGAAAAGACTAAAGCCATCTCATGAAACAGAACCAAAAAGGGCAAAGATTACATGTGGTTTGTGTGGACATCAAGAACATAACCGAAAGATATGTCGAAATCCTCCGCTGAGAGGATGATTGCTTTAGGTTGCATTGAATCTGATTTATGTTTTCTTCTACGTGGTATTAAATTTCACATTGTAAGGTTCTATTGAAAGAACAGTTGGAATGAAATTTAATGATTGCCAATAATATTTTTTTTAAAATAACTATTCACTGTTGTGTGCTGGTTCTCATCTATTTATGATCAATATTTTATACAGGTGAACATACTAATGTTTGTATATACTTTTTATGTCGCATTATACACCTGCTATGTATTATTATACACTTTTTACGTACTTGATACACAATGATTATACATGAAATACAACTATTGGTATAGATTCAGTGTTTGCTTCAAGCTTGTATCCCCCCACAAGCAAAATAAAATGTCCAGACATATTTGAAAAAACTCAATGCATTATACGCTGCAACTGTAAATTTTAGAATTACACGCAGATTTATATAGTTATTTATACACATGCAATTCAAGAATTATACATACTAAATAAATCTACATAACTTCGACCACATAGACAATTTATAGATTCAGTGTCTGCTTCAAGCTTGTATCCCCCACAAGTAAAATTAAAATGCAAATGCTCAGACATATTTGAAAAAACTCAATGCATTAAATGTTGCAACTATAAATTTGGAATTACACGCAGATTCATGTAGTCATTTAGACACATGCAATTCAAGAATTATACATAGTAAATAAACCTACATAACTTCGTTCAGATAGACAATTTATAGATTCTGATTTTGCAATGAATTCTCACTAAGCATTAAAAATGCAGGTGCAATACCGTACATAGGATAATCTCAAAATAGCATCAATATGTTATTGACATAACTGCTGGTTGATCCATACATATTAACATTCCCCGAAATGGAAAAAGAATCACACATTATTTATCTAATACTACCCAACACTAGTTCTATGATCTTCTATTTTCTTCGGTTGATTAATGTTCCTGTAACCTATGACTCACTGACTGCATTATCTTCTTGTTTCGCTTGTCCATAATCCCACAATAGTGCACCATACCTTTTCCTCACCTTCTTAACGTCATAACCATGTTTAGGAATTCGTTGACCTTGAATGAATTATTCAGCAACTGATGCAATGAAGATACCACAATCACTGCAACATCACACAAATTAATTGTCAAATACAATACACAAATTTAAAATTACTTAGGAAAAAGTTAGCATAATGTACGCATTTTTCTGCAATGGCAATCCAGTAAACCTAACAACACTGAAGGCATCAGCCGCCGGTACATCTCCAAATGGTTTCTCTTTTGTAAGAATGTCATTTCGACTACCATAAAAACCAATGGCGCACAAAAAAAGGGGGAGCAAAACAGCATAGGACGTCACAACGTCCAGGACTAACTTATCATGACTTATCCCGCTCATAGAATCGTAGATGTAAATATTGCGTTCTTTGAGTGCTAACCTGCCCAGTATCTATTGCCATCCTTCTCTACATTTATAGGAAACAAATATGATCGACATTACTCCATGACCTGTTGCACCTCATTTGATAACCAAGTATATATTGTGCAATCAGATGTTCCTCATGAATCGGACTAGAAAAATATTTTTTCCTCTTTAAATACTGCTTGTAGAGAGTCTGAATGCACCATCAAACCAAAAATCAGTTGTTGTGAACCTAACTGCAACATCATCCCCATACTTTCCTTTTTTTTGAGGTAGTAAAATATAACATCTATTTGTCGGGGAATAAATAAAAAAAAAAGACTCAGGTGAATACTTATACAATTGCTATACAATATTTATATACAGTCAACTAAATAAAGAACTCGAATAATAAGTCTGTATATTGTGTAAAAGATGAGCAAGTTTGTAACACTAATATGTTTCACAATGCGCATTAAAATTATTGCATCAATAACAAATAATTAATATGTCTATATCATCAACATAAGTAAACATGAATATTAACATATTTGATGTACCGTATCATTCAAGGGTCGGTTCGGGTATGCAATTGTGTGGAACCACTCCTTATTATCAACTTCATAAACTCCAAAATTGTACCGTGTATCAACGACATGTAAGTTGTCTTTATAGATTCCATCCTTGCTAAATTATAACACGCTAGTGATAAACAAATTTAAATTCGTAATATTGAAAAGAAAAGGAACTAAAAATGAAGCAGACAACTTACGTTGGTTTTTTCTTCAATCCCTTTTCAACCCAAGTTTCAAACTTCTTCAGGATTTTGCGATCAATCATTTCTCCAATATCAACCACAAATGGGTGCTTTCTAAGGAAAATTGATTTTCTAAAGTATGCACCAGTGCTGTCACCTAAACCAAAATCAGTCACATATGGCGACTTTACATTTGCAGCGGGACGCTTTATTCTGGTAAGTGGTTTCGGTGTGACTGGATCAAGGACATGATATGTATGCTCCGGGCTGATATATATGACCATTTGTGATTCGTGAACATCCGGAAGTAAATCATTTTTCACTGTATATATAGTTGTATCTCCATTTCATCATGAACATCTATATCCATGTTCTTTGTAATAAACTCTACTCCTTCATTGATGTTAGTTGTATGATCCTTTTTGCTCAGGTCTCCATCCGTCTCAACAACCTCATTGACATACATCGGAGATCCTACAAAAGTATAAAGTATTAAAGGAATAAAATTAGAACTAAATAAATAAATGTGTAATGCATGTATACAAGGAAAAAATAACTAATTAAAATACCAAATACTCCATCACTGCCTCCTACTACTTCATCCCTGAATTCATCGTCGCCATTGAAGCCGTTTTCATGACCTTGTTCAAACACATCATATTTGTGATGGAGGCCATTTTCGAAGTCGCACTATGTAACAAATAAAAATAAAAATAAAACTCTTGTTATATTCATACAAATAAAATCACCACAATAAATGAAAAAGGTTCAACTGCAAACAACCTCCGAAGCAAACTTTCCTTCTAATTATCTGATAATGACTCAAATGCCTTAAAGACATTGTCAAATAAAATACCAATTTGATTCCCCAATGATGCAATCTCATGTTTAAGCTCAGACTGTCCGTCGGATAGACGTTTTATCTCGTCACTCCAATTCACATGATCCTTGGTAGGTTGTAACCTGCTTTTAGGTTGGGAAGTGTTTCTTTATGGAATAGGACTAATGACATCATCTTTAGTAGGAAGATCTTCGGGCAGCGCAGGACTAATGAAATCATCTTGAGCAGGAAAATCTTCAGCAGCGTAGGACTAATGAAATCATCTTGAGTAGGAAAATCTTCAGGTAGATGTTGAGATGGAACATCGTTCAAATTTACAATTGTTGATATGTGAGGCAAATCCAAATTCGACAGCTCATCCAGTGACGGGGTAATGTTATGCAGCTGCAATTATAGCCAGAGAATGTATAATACAAGTATAATATATTCATAATATATTTATAATTGTATATAATCAGTGTATAATCTATGTTAATCAGCTGCAACTAAAAAGAACCAATTCTTTTAGAATGAATGATCTATAAATAAATTATTAGTCATATCTAATATAATGTATAATTATTTTATGTATACTGTGTAAAGTACATACATTAAATCAAGTTCGATTGTTAAAACTAATATGAGCACAATACAAAGTATATAATTACAAACCAGAGTAATACCATACTAATTACAACACTTTATTTATTAAAAACCAGTGATAATATATAGATATAAATTTAAAATTACCTGTTCTGAGCTCAACTTGAAAATTTTATCATATAAATCATCAAGGGCTGGCTTCGTTGTGATGGTCCAATTCAAAATTCGTGGCGATCTCTTTGCAACTCGATTAACAATTCTTTCATGGACATATGGACAGCACTCATAAAACCATATTTGGAAAGCCAATTGTAAGCCACCATACCTGTAGGATTCTGCCTCCCTACGTAACGTATCCTTCATCGATTTTATCATTGCTTTTAAAAATTTTCTTTCCCATGGAAATGATTGATACTCGCCAGAATCAACTATATGGAAATGACCCTTTGATATGAAATGTTTTCTGGGGTTTGAAAATAGAAAAGTATGAATAAAATATAAAATTTCAATCTTTAGCGCATCCTCGATAGATTTCCAACTCATGTTGTTGAAACATTCAATCAACGTCTCCTTAGGTACCTTATTGAAACCAGGAAAGTACTCATCACGCAAATGAGTTGTCGCAATGGAATCGTAATCCTTAAGGTCATTTCCATTACACTTCAAACTAGTCATGAGACCCAACTCCATAAGCCCAAATCGCAACTTAGTCCTGCCAACTTTGACCCAAATCTCTTCACTTCTACCTGATACAACCTCTCGCAACAACAATGAGTGAATCAACTGGTTTTGAATGACAACTTCAGGAAGATCTAAAAATTGCCCAAAGCATGTTCTACGAAACATATTTAACTGCATATCGGTCAATTTTTCTTTCAAAAACTCAACAACTTTCACATTCGTATGTGAACTTACTCTGACATGAAAATGATCCTCACGAGAAATATAAAAATCCCAAAGCTGAATAAAAATAAAAATATGTTAATTAACAATCACAAATTAATAATGTATGTATAAAATTGAATAGTGTATAATTCATGTATATACTATAAAGTTGCAGAGTGTATAATTCATGTACATAACAAAATGTTGCAGCAAAAATCGTTATCAACAGTCATATCCTACATTGTTATGAATATAATACCTTCAATTTCGACGAACTAGGACATTGAGATTTTTTTCCCCTTATCTGATCTTCTCTTTTTTTATTGCACAACCAAAGAAGCATTATGACCTATGTGCTTCTTTTTTCTAGAAATATCTTCGGTATTCTTAGGATCTTCCGCGACTCCATCACCAGATTTGGACCTGATCATTGAATTAGTAGAAGTTGAACACCTTTTTCCGACTGATTTTGGAGTTGCATGTTTCATTATTCACATTGGAATCCTCAAAATCTGACTCAAAATCATCATCCATAAGATCCAACGGGTTGCATTTATTCACTGTATTATGTATTTGCTTACTCTGCGTTTTCTTTGAAACAAAAAGAGCAAAGGTTTGTTTCACCATGATCACCAAGTAAAATTTTATTCCATAAAGAAAGATAGTGCAGGAAGGCAGAGAGAGAAAACTAGTTAATTTTCACTGAGAGATATAGAACCTAAGAGATAAGTTAAAAAGAGATATAAATTGATTGGAGACTTTTTTTTTGGATGGGTACGTATATTTACAGAATCTTCCTATAATCCCTCAATTTATATAATTTAAAATTAAGATCCTTATAATTTTGCATAGGTAATTAAGCGGCTAAAAAAAAGTAAACAAAATAAAAATGGTGGTTAAAATGGTTTACAAAGAGAGAATAAGTTTATTTTGAGTTTATATGTAATATGGGCTGCTAGTCTAGTTAAATCTTCAATTTTATATTGTCATTGTTTTATCTAGTTCATCATACCACAGAAATTTTCAATGTTCTCTCAAGGAATTAAAGGACCAACATATTACTCCTGGAGAAATTCATAGAAAATGCGTAATGTACTCTTGGAATAACGTTACTTTATAAACCCTGGTACCCCAAATATCAAGAAAACTTTTATAGATTTAAAAAGTACATAGTAGTAAATAGCAATCCCAAACTATTTCTTCCTTGTTTATACTTCAAAGTTCTAAATTTTACTTTTAAAGAGTAGATTTTTTTTTCTTTTTTTTATATATGTTTTTTATACTTTTTATTTTTTCTGCAAACTTTAATATTGTGTAAGCTAAAATAAAAATTACAAAAATTCAGTATTAAAAATTTTGGGGTCCCAAAATCTCTAGGGCTTAAATCAAGGCTTTACTAGCCCTCTCCCCTTTAGCCACCCATTTATCCCTGATATTCTCAATTAAATTTTATAGAGTCTCTATTAAGATAGGACAACAATGTCTAAAAGATATGTTATCTAAAACTAACATGTGCTCTCTTTACATTAAATGGTGCCTATCGCCTAATAACGTTGTCGAGCTTAACAATGAAGCCTTCAATCAAGCAACTCACAAATCGGGAGTTGCGAGAACTTTTCGCAACTCCGCCAATCACTGAATTCGTGGATTCACAACCAATTTAATTTGCTTTTCTGTTACCGAAGTTGAACTAATAACACTTCTTTTTTTTTGGTAATCTTAATAACCAAAAAGAAATATTTACAAATCGATCATACCTTATATCACAGTCTGATTCTCTCAACTTTCTTATCTGTATACACTTCTACTCAAAAACAATTACCATCTTTTGCTACCTAGGAAATTTACGATGTTGAAGCATTATCTTAGTAACACTATTAGCTCGAACATGGCAGGTATAGGCAATTTCTCGGGCCACTGTTTCCCATGTAGTATCCTTTTGCTCAAAAATCCTTTTGTTCCTTTTCATCCAAAGTGCATACACATATGTTGTGTATATCATCTTTACTAGCTTTGCTTTGGTAGTTTTTCCTTTAGTGTTGTGTTCAATCCAATGCAGCATTTGACTCCATGTACTCATATTCATCCAGTTGAGTTGTATCCACTGCATGAGCTTCTGACATATCTGTCTTCCTACTGGGATTTCTACAAACAGCTGATCTCCGGTTTCTGCTGCTTCTTTGCACATAACACATCTATTTGCTACTTGAATACCCCATCTTTCTAGTCTTGTAGTAGTTAACAGCCTATTCTGTTGTTGCAACCATGTGATAAACAATGCCTTTGGTCTTGCTTCATTTCTACATATGATATTCTTGCATGTAACCTTAGGCAGCTCCCCAACCAATTTCAAATATACACTTCTGATCATGTTTTTACTCTTCATACTTTCTAGTTGCACATACCTCAGACCCTCTCTTGCACCGAGTATCTTCTTGACCATCCAACTGGCTTATTGAGGAATAGTCATACTATCCATCGTTTGTACTTTTATGTAATACTCATGAATCCACTTAATCCATAAAGCATTTTTTTAGTCTTCAAATCCCAGCAGGTTTTTATTATGGCTGCTTTGTTCCACAACTTGAGATTAGTGAGGTTTAATCCTCCTGCTAATTTTGGCATACACATCCTGCTCCAATATACCTGTGACTTCTTCGTAATTTCATTTGTTCCTGACCATATGTAACTTCTACAGTATCCTTCAATCGCTTTCATCACCTTAGCGGGAATAATGAATAAATGTGCCTAATAAGATTGAATACCAAAAAGAACTGATTTTACCAATTGTACTCTTCCTGCATAGAATAATTTCTTTGCAGTCCACGAGGAAATTCTTGATGTGATTTTGGTTATTAGGGGTTGCCATTCAACCAGTTTCAGTTTTCTAGTGGCTAGTGGAATCCCTAAATACCTTAATGGTAATTCTCCTTGCATGTAACCAAGAGCTTGTTGAATTTCCTGCTTGCATTCTTCTGAAACCCCTCCATAGTATATAACACTCTTGGACTGATTAGCCTTTAACACTGAAGCTTTTGTGAATATACTGAACTTTCTATGTAGCAGCCCCACTGAAGTTTTTTCACCCTTAGCAAACATAAGGAGATCATCTTCAAAGCACAAATGTGTGATGTTAAGCTTGGAACAGTTTGGGTGGAATTTGAATTGTTTCTCCTCTTTCAATGTGCTAAGACTTCTGCTCAGGTACTCCCATAACAATAGCAAATAGAAAAGGAAATATTGGGTCTCCTTGACGAATCCCTTTGGCAGCATCAAAGGGTGATGTTGGTTCTCCATTTATCACTATAGAATAATTCACAGTAGTCACACACTCCATCACCCATCTAATAAATTTTTGGGGAAAGTTCAATCTTGTCAACATTTGTTTCAAGAATCTCCAATCTACTATATCATAAGCCTTCTGTATATCAAGTTTAATCATACATCTGGGGGATATATGTTTTCTTGTATATGCTTTTACCAACTCATGACCCATTTCACATTGTCTGCTACCTTCCTTCCTGGGATGAATCCTGATTGACTCTCAGTAATTATGGTTGCAATCACCTTCTAAATTCTGCTAGCTAGAATCTTTGCTATAATCTTGTACAAGATAGTGCCGCAAGCAATTGGTCTATACTCTTTTATTGTATCAGGGTTGGAAAATTTTGGAATCAAGGTGACTGTTGTGCAGTTAATCCCCTTATACATTTTCCCTGTTGTGAAGAACACTTGTACAGCTTCAATGAGTTCTTCTTTAATGACTGGCCAAGCTTTTTTATAAAATACTGCATTGTCCCCATCAACTCCCGGGACTTTGTCATCTCCTATAGCTTGAAGACCTAGATATATCTCCTTCTCTGCCACGTCTTCACACAGTTGGAGTTGTTGGCTATGACTCAACACATTCCCTCTCCTCATGATTACTGTGTTAACTGTTGTTACACTCTGCAAAGTTGTCCCATAAGAGACTTGTAGAACTGTATTATCTCCACCTTGATATCTTTAGAATCTGTTAACTTTCCACCTTCTTGAGACTCTAATTCTAATATTTTCTTCCTCTGTTTTATGTCCTTTAATACAGCAGAAAAGTAGCTTGAGTTATCATCTCCCAGCTTGATCCACCTTGCCCTTGCCTATTGCTGTAGTGCACTTTCTTCTATCATTGACCGTTTCTCTAGCTGGCATATCATCTTATTTTCTTCCATTGCTAAATTATCTAAGTACTGATGCGTTAGTTTGAGTTGTATTTCTTTAAGATCATCTCTTGCCTGACTGATTCTTGATGTTATGCCTTTGAATTCAGTTTCATTTAGTCTTATCAGTTTCTCCCTTAATTCCTTCTGCTTGGCCCAAATGTTCCTCATCTTGTGTGGATGATATATTAGCTTCTATTCATCCTCCACTAATTGCAAAAAATCTTTATGAGTTGTCCAAACATTAAAGGACTTGAAAGATGTTTTGATTCTTGGCTCCTTCACATTTTTGGTGATCATCATTGGACAATGATCAGATATATGAGGGAGTTTATATTCATTCATCAAATGTCCATATTTCAACATTCATTCTGTATTTTCAAAAGCTCTATCAATCATGCCCCATATTCTATCACTTCTTTGTTGTTTATTTGTCCACGTATAGTAATCTCTCTTCCATGACAGTTCATTCAACATCAGATGTTGGATACAATCTGTGAGATCTTTTATTTCATGGCTTATGACTGCTACCCCTTTTAACCTATCATGTGGACTCAGAATAGCATTAAAATCTCCCCAACTGATCTATGGTTTGGCTATTGTTTGAGCAGAACTGCTCAATTAACTCCATAATTCTCTCCTCTGCTCCACTGTGTTGAAACCATATACTATGGTCATAATACAGTCCATTTACTAATTTCTGCTCACTACTTCACAATGAATGAATTGTGCTTCCTTCTTCAGATTGTCAACCAATTAGGCATTAGTGTCCCAAATCATCCAGATTCTACCATTTTGTGCATAGTTATAATTGTTCTCAAAACCCCATCCTGGTGCAATTTTATTATAAATTGCCATAGCTCTATGTGTCTTCACCCTTGTCTTCACTAAACCTGCTATTTTGATTTTATTCTCTTTGAGATATTTAGCTAATTCTTTCTGTTTATATCTCTTATTCAACCCCCTCATGTTCCACACTAACCAAGTCATTATTGATGACATATAAAACCTCCACCTATATCACTAGGTAGGAGTTTTATCATCACTTCCTCTTCCCTTTGCAATAACTCAAAATCATTCATAAATGGTATGGTTGCTTCAATCATATGTTGCACAGGTCTACGGTTGATTTCCTTAGCTGCCTTCCCTTTTAATAGTCGCTTCTCTTTAGATTGTGGATTCAAATCCTCTATGTCTATATTCTCTGTTGGATTTTGGGCTTGGTTATTGACTTCCTCAGACTGAGTACCCTTCTTCTCTTCATTAGTTTCAGTTATATTTCTCTTTTCTTCCTTTGGAATCCATGTTTGTATCTTCTTCTTAGGGCCTTGTTTCTTCTTTTCAAATCTACTGTCCTTTTGCTCCTTATCTATATGTTTCATCTTTGCACAGTTATGCCCAATCATTAAATAATCATTACAGTAATTTGGCTTCCACTCAAAGATCACCTGTTACTGAAATGTTTAACCCGGTGGATCAAGAACAGTTATTTCATCTGGTAGAGGCTTGGTGACATTCACCTCTATAAGCATCCTTGCAAATGAAACTCTAGTTTTCTTTGTTGTACATTTATCTGCATATTTTGGGACTCCAATTGCACTAGCTATCCTGCTCTGTGAATCTCGACTCCAATAGTTTATTGGTAAACTAGGGAATTTAACCCACAGAGGTAATTATGTTAGAAATTCATTATTAAAATCAAACTCAGGGCACCATTGTTTTATAATCATTGGTCTTTTATTGATGTTATAAGGGCCAGCATATTGTACTTCTTGCAAATCAGATATCGACTTGAATTTGACTATATAATACCCTTCTTCGTAATAATGCACTTCCGGCTCAGCAACCATATTCCAATTTTGAATCACAAACCTCTTCATATAATTATATCCCGGTGTTTCCCCAATCACATAAACCACAGCTTCTCTGTTCGTTTCATCCTCATCAAGTTTGACCATTACATTTCCATCAATCAACTATGTTGGTATGTAATCTAGCGACATACTGTTAGTTGTTGCTCGATTACGATTGAAAAGCCTATACCATGTGTTGGTTGCCTCTTGTTCCTTCACTGATTGCTCAGATTTCTTCACATTTGGTTGTTTGAGCTGAGTTGTTGATTGTTCTTCCATACTTCTAGGTAATTGCAGCTGTAGAGGTTCACTTGTGTTCAATTTCCTAGCTCCAAATATCGATTTGGCTGACATTAATGGAGACAAAGGGAGAAATTAAGTTGGTAATGGAGTAATTATTTGTTGTTCACTCCCATTTTCTAATGTTTCTGCTATAACTCTAGCACTAACTGAGCTTCCTACTGTAATTATTGCTTGCTTTTTCGGTCTTCCTCGCCCTCTAGCCATAGTCGCCACCGTAGGCGTAGATTAGCTTAATCTGTGTCGATCGCCTTAGTCTAGAGAGAGTAGATCGTTATTTCTTTTTTTACTAATAGCACTTCGACTAAGCCTACAGTTAGTTAAGGACTTTAGCCTCTAGTTACTTCAAATAGAAACTGATTCACATGAACTATGCATCATGGTCAAACATGGCAATGAACTTTAATTACCTTCTTTTTTTTTACTGCAGGTCACTGATGCTAGAACTGGGTCGCGTGGAGCTTAGACATGTCTACCGAGAAGCTAATGTTGTAGCAGATGCCTTGATTAATCATTGCATGAACCTCACATCCTCATATGGACGACAACCATGGCATCCCTTATATTACTTATCTCCCCCTCCTTTTGCTTTATTAGCTTTCAATAAGGATTGTTCTGAAGACTTGAACGTTCGAACAATCTCGGCTTGTAATAACTTTAACTGTTTCTTTACTTATTCTAATATAGTCTCCTTCTTAGCAAAAATAAAAAACTAATGACAAGAACATTAAGGGTCTATTTTGTAAGCCATCTGTAATTACTCGACTGTGTAATTAGTAGGGTAATAATTATATACCTTAGTAATTGCGATGACATGTTTGTTTATCAGAATATAAGTACAGTGTAATTATCACTGTTATGTTTGGTTGGACAAGTGCAAAAAAACATAGTTAAATAAAAAAAATTCAGATTAACCAATCAAATATATTAAATAAAATATCAAACATTATAAATTAATAAATAATATATTAAAAGTAGCAAGTATAATTATATTATTACTTAGATTAGTTAATCAAAATTAAAATAACGATATAATTTTTTACTAACTCATTAATGGATCATATATATATGTACATATAAGAAATGCAAGATATTATTCATAAGAAGGTATTTAAACTATATTTATAAATAAAAGTATTAAATTATTATGAATTAGTAACTAATATCAAAAAATTATTAATATCTTGACTATCTTTCTAATAAATATGATATTAAGTTAATATAATTAATCAATGTTTCAAACATGTATTTAAAACTTTTACCAACTCATATGAGTAAAATATGGATTTATGATTTGTTGCACCATTTTAAATAACAAAAAAATAAATATGAATTTAAAGTTTTTTTACTTCATAATTATCGTATATTTATGAATAAAAAATAAAGCTAGCAAAATACGAAATTATATTTAACAACTAAGAAAAAACAAAAGGAGAAATAGTTTTTAATATATATATATATTTGAAGTTGCAAAATTATATGGAAGCCGACCATAACCAACATGTTGGAAGGTTAAAAATGAGAAAAGAAAAATGGAAAGAATAGTACTTAATATATTGAAAAATTATAAAAATATTATATGTGTAATTAACACCAATTCTAACCTCCCCCTCCCCTTAAGAATTGGAGAGTGTAGCTGCACCCTTTCAATTACATTCAATTTCATATTTACCAATTAATTACTTAGCCAGACAAACATTCAATTACACCAAATCCAATTTATATGTAACTTTCCAAACAAGCTCCAAAGACAATGCGTGTCATTCAGTTTAAAAAATCGGAATGAAATTAGTTAAACTACATGTTCACGGGACTGTGGTCTCAATAAAATTGGTGGCTAAAATCAAGACATATTAACAGAACCTTTAGACATTTTTCATAAAATCCATAAAATAATAAGACGATAAAAGACCTACATGCAAGAGCGCAACGCATCCTGCGGATTTGGCGCTTATCGAGGCTTTTTTAACCTTGCAACACTACGCCACAGAAACTCTTAGAGCCCGTTTGGACATAAAAAAAAATTCTTTCTTTCAGAAAAATTTTACTTTTTCGTAATCAAAATACAAAATTTTCAATTTCACTTTTTAAAATTTTCAAAATTTTGAGAAACTCCAAAACTGTTTTTCACTCAAATCACTCACAAAACTTTAAAAACAACCCAACTCAAATTTTTGTCCAAACACAATTCTAAATTTCGAATATCAGTTTTAACTTGAAAAAATATTTCACCATTTTTTGAAATTTTACAATTCTTATTTCCAAACAACAACTTAGTTAAAAAGAATGAGATAATTTAGAGAAGAATTAGTCAAAAAGGAATAACTAATTTAGAGAAGAATTAGCATATATAATGTTTAAACTAATGAGAGAAGAATTTTTATCTTATTGACTCACTCAATCCTTACCTGGCTACCTCTACCGAATTTATATAAAATATTAAAATTAGAATTTTTTATATAAATAAATTATATATTTTTGGGGCCTTAACTATTTTGGGGGGGCCCAAGGCAGGGGCTTCACCAGCCTTACCACCCTAGAGCCGCCATTGGCTTGAGAGCACCTCAACTATGCTGGCCAATTTATTGGAGCATATTACTAGTAACTGAAATGTCAAAGAACATTCCTTATATCTGCGAGAAGAAAAGTGAAAAAAAAGGCCACAATATGCCCTTACATGTATGTGCTGCACGACCTTAAAACGTCAAAATTGAAAGAACAATCTTCCTACATATTTACAAGCATTTGCAGCATAGAACCCCCGCAGAAAAAATCTCCCACCATCACACGGCCGAAGCAAGACCCCAATGTCAGCTGTGAAAATAAACAGTCAAAACACAGAAGTCGGGAGTTAAATAATCTGAAGACGCTGCAATCCTAGGAAGATAAATAAGCAGACTAAATACATGGCTCAAACAAACAAAAAAACAAATAGTTCTACAATCTTAGAGAATAGTGCTGCAGTAATGAAGCTGGCAATCAAGATAGCGGAAATGTAAGAAAAAACGAGACAGCCGATTCTTGAGGCATACAGACCTTGGTGTTGCTAGTTGAGGATGGGCCAGAGCCGCCTTTATTGAGGACCAGACACAACAATTTCACAGTTGCATTCACAAGTCCATTTGTCAGGTGACTTATGATAAATCAAAGGATCCTTGGCCTTCATTGATAGCATAGAGTAACTTCTTGTACATGATTTCCTGCAGAGTGACGTAAGGCATAAGAAATTCTATTTGCCGCTCCCAAGAGAGTGGAAAGAGATAGAGATAGAGAGAGTCTTAAATTGCACTAGGAAAGCAGATGACTAGCCTCATGAAGGAGATGCGGGGATAAGTTTCTGCACAACCTAGAGCGGATGGATTGGGGAGAAATCATACCTTAGTAGAATAGGGAGGCAGTTTCAGGTAGTTAGCACATGTCATCACACTAGGTAGGTCATCATCAGCAGATTCTGATGGCATATTACCATTTGATGCTGTATTACTAGCACTAGATGAATGCTGTTCCAAAAATACGATGGTCAGTCACCGCAGAGAGAACAAAATGGTCGGACTTATATTTTAGCTTAACTACAACTGTACCTTCCTCACTATTGTCAACTTAGGATTGAGCACAGCCAGACCACCTGGAGGAAGCCGGGGAGCACCAGTGACAAACTGACAGAAGGCCCGTTGCTGCTCAGGAGTGAACTCTCCCATGATCTCTAGTAACTGAGGATCAGCAAATTAAACAGTTGATTATCAGTCTGAAGTCAATAGAAGAGAAGACGAACTAGCTTGGTAACATTAGTCTCAGGTACTACACTTCCACTGACAGCTTAGGAAACTTACATAAACAATAGCGGGACTCTTAGCAGTATATCCATGATCAAATTTGATATGATCTACAAGCGTCTCAGCCTGCATAAACAAAACAGTGAAATTGGAAAAAAAGCAGGGAACTTTCAAGTATACAAGTATTCCAATGTGCTATACTGGCTTCATGAGAAACAAAGGTTACCTTCCATAACTCTCTACGGCCACAAAGCAGGTAGTCCAACTCAGAAGGAGAGAATGTTTGCAGAGCTGAAATGTCAAATACCTGAAAGTTGTGGAGATTAAAAGATATTTCACTATCTTCAGATAAGTTATCATCTCAAGATGAATCAAGTGACTGATGAGTTCATTAAGTGAAAGTTACACCAAATTATCAGCTAAAATATCGTCTCATGTATCTAATTAGCTAATACTCCCTCCGTTTCAATTTATGTGAACATATATCCTTTTAAATCCGTGCCAAAAAAAATGATCCCTTTCCTTATTTGGAAACAATTTACCTTTATGTAATGATTTATAGCCACACAAAATTTATGTTTCTCATTTTACACCACAAGTTCAAAAGTCTTCTCTCTTTTCTTAAACTCCGTGTCTAGTCAAATGGATTCACATAAATTGAAACGGAGGGAGCAGCATGTTTGGCCATGCTTCTCGCAGGGCTAAAAGTGCCTTTTTCAAAAAAAGGTGGTTTTTCTAAAATCGAGGTGTTTGGCCAAGCTTTTGGGGGAGAAAAAGTTCTGCTGGGCAGAAGCAGGAAGAGTTTTGAGAAGCAGAAAAAAATAGTTTCTCCCCGGGAGCAAAAGCAATTTTAATTTTCTTCTTACCAAAAAAACCCTTTGCAAAATATTGTATATACCAAAATAACCTTACTTAGTTTAAACTATCAAGTAATATAATGACTTCTGGGGGAACTTTCATATTTGTTGAGTGATTTTTCAATATATTTACAAAATCTTGAAAGAATAAAGTACTTTATGATGTTATTTCACATTTTATTTAAATAAAATAAAATAAAAACCTCATTATTGTCTTTAATAATAAATACCTGTGATTATTTATTTACTTAAATAATATTAACTATTAAGTAAATATCTTCATGTCCCTCTTCGTAATTTGATACTTAAAAGTGTTTCTTGAAAAGCTTGGCCAAACACAAATTATTGCTAAAAAGTACTTTTTAAAATTGATAAGCCATAACACACACTATTTTTCTCCAAAAGTGCTTTTTCGAAAAGTATTTTTGGCAAAAGCACTTTTCAAAATAAGCTGATTTTTCCAGCAAACACGCTATAAATCCCATGATGGAAACTAACCTGATTGAAGCCAGATCTAAATGCTTCCATCTGCCGCCCAATTCCAATCCTCACAGTGGCATCAACCACCAAAGAAACGTATTCCTCCAAGTTACTAAGATCCACCTGCAAATTCCATTTAAGGTACAAATCAAACAAAATGATCAAAAGAAAAGGGACAAAATAAAAATTAAAAAATAGAATTGTCATCCAAGGAAAAGCAGCATACATTCTGATCGCCTGCTTTCAGAACATATTCAGGATAGCCTGGGAGTGTGAAATCTAAACAAAGATCCTCAACTGGAGTCCCACGAAAATGCAAATCACTAATTTTGTCTTGACCCAGGCCTCCCATTGATTCTATATATTGTTTCCGACTAACGAGAGCTTGCAACTCTTGCAAAGTCTTTCCCAACTCAGCATCAAAAGAGAGAATATCATACAGATCAAGCTCCTGCAGTGTTGTAAGCACAGAACCGTTAGAAAAGATCTACAAGAAATAGTGGGTGCGCAACAATTTGATCTTAGAAGGTATACGTGCAACACAAAAAACCAGAGAGAAGCCTTACTTGGCCAAGGACAAGCTTATAGAATGACGTTGACATAGGGAGGTCCAAAAGCCGCCCATCTTGAAGTGCTTTGGCCATCACACGCCCAAGCAATCTGAAATATTCTATTACCTTGGTGAATTGGTTTCCATCAGCAGTATCAACAGCCAATGGCCAGGGACGTGGGAATAATCCAAGAGGTGCTTGGACAAGTTCTTTATCTTCCCCGTTCAGTTTTTCACCCACGCTCACTTCCACTGAATGTTCACTTAATGAGGAACTCGTCCTCCACATTCCCAGTCCAACTTTTTGCAGATCATGACTTAAAAGGGTATAGAACTCCAGAGTTGGACCCAAACCAGTGCCAACTTCACCAAAATATTCAACCTCAAGAACAGCTTTTTGGCTGGAGTACATCTCCATCACTTTCGCAGCAGAATCTAGAATGCGATTTCTCGAGACACGGACTTTCTGGCGCTGTAATCTCCCGACCCTAACTTCTCTCTCATTGGTAGATCCATTACCATCCGCACCTTGTTGTTGCTGAAGCCGATACAAAGCCCTAGATAATCCAAAGGCTGTTGAATAGAAGTACTGGCGTCGAACCTCAAATGGAAAAAGAAATGGACAGGACCTTGTCAACTGGTAACACCATGATGGAAGAGACCCACTACAAAGGGCTAGAGCATCCTGAATCTGTCGGGCCAACTTTGGAGTGAGCTTACTGTTGACAAATTCCTCCGGAGGAATTTTGACACCAATAGCACTGAGCTCATCTAAACTCAACTTTTCCCCTTCAGAAAAATCATCAATAACTGACTGGACACGTAACCGTGGGGCCAGCTGGTTTAATCCATCCAGTACACGTAACAGGGCCAAAATGTTGTAAGTAGGATTGGTTTTTTCCATATCACAAGGAAGTTCGCCCTGTAATATACTATCTAACAATGATGCTCGATGCAATGAGGGATCAGCAGTGGCACTTGCTGAAGAACTAGCTTTGTTAGACTTGGTGGAAGTCGAGCTCCCATCACCTTTGGTAGACCTCTCTGCTTGACTGTCAGCCCTTTGGTATGTGATAGTGTAAATATCACCCCAAAGTCTGCTTCCATCACTAGATACAAAGTCAGTGCCACCATATCTCTCTTCATCATCCTCATCAAGGACAAGCTGCCGCTGGATAGCCTGGTAGATAGTCAAGTGCCTATTAAGCTGCTTTCCACCTGCAGAAAATACAAGTCTGGGCGGATCACTAGTGCTAAAGAGAGGGCGTCCATGGCGATCTCTAGCACCTCTCACACCTCTACCATTAGCAGATGCAAGTCCGGCCATGGCAGCAGCAGCAAATGACATTGCACCCCTTGAACCATAAGAACTCCCACTCCTGAACTCAACGGATTCAGATCCCTGAGCAGAAGCAGCTCTGCTGCTAGAACCACCACCAGCATTTGTCTGGCTATCATTTGCCGTCTGTGCGGCAGGATTCTCCTCCGAAGAATCAGCCAATTTAACATCATGAACTTTGTCCGGCATGCAAACAGGAAGAGAATCATCTCTCAACACCTAAAGCATTGGCAACAATTTCAGAAAATCATCTTTAATACAGTTGTGCATTAAATTAAAAGAGCTGATCAATTTGATCTGTGGAGAAGCGACTGAAAACATGCACATCGGGATGCAGATCTGCTCTCAACAATCTAAGCGTAAATTAGAAGAATGGCAGAACTCGAAATTTAAAAAATGAGATTTTAGTAGCTTACATCATCATGGTCATCTTCATCATCATCAGATATATCGTCATCCTCAATGACCAAAGCATCATCAATTTCAACAGGTGACATATCCAACTCATCATCCTAAACATCACAAAAAGAAGCGGAATGTCAAGGTTCATGTTGTCATACGATCAGCAAACAATGAGGAGATGAAAAATGTAGGCAGTAAAAATCAGAGATAGCATCAATACTTTGAATAAGCATTTTTCTGTGTCAATATTTTTGAGACCTCAATGTTCAAGAGACCTACGTAAGTGATTCATAAATCAACTTGGGATCCAGCAAGCTAAATCATGTAATTAATTTATCAGTCAGCATAAATACATCAAAAGAAGAATTAGCAAGATGTGCAAACAAAAGGTATACATTCTTAAAAGAGAAGGACGAGATACTAAACCCTGGAACTTTCACCACCCACTAGAAAGGGCACAGGGACATACTAATGACAGTATATATGTAGGATATGATAGTTTAATAGAAGATTTGTATTTTGAAGCTGACATGAAATGGACACATGCCTAGCGTGCAAGTTGGTCTTGGTCATCAGCGGTGAGTAAGGATAAAAGACATGCAGAGTAAAAGTGTCTTCTAAACTGATGAATAAATTTAGAAGCAAATATTAGTAGTACACATTGAGAAAGTGATGCACAAGAAGAACCTAAATTACAGAATAAACTTTTATTTGATAAGAACATGATGTTAAATTTTATGCATCTTCTTCTGATTAAGGTGTGAGTTAAAATATGACCTTTTGTATATTTGTCTTGTAGGTATAATGGTAATACTCCTTTGAGAATGAATTTCTTTTTTTCAGTTTTCAGAATGAGGTATAATGGTAACACTCAATCTTTTATTATTCCGCGTGTTCGTTTCCAACTACAAAGCTGCTGTCTAGCAGTGATTCCCTTTCTTGCATTTGATCAACGCAATTCCAAGACATGCAGGGACTCATGAAGCTTACCTACACCGCATATCGTCTACAGCTTCTCTAACTCACGATTAAGAGTGCATACAAGAATCATCACAGTCAAAATTGATGATTACAAGGATATGTTCCTAAAATTTCAGATATAATCTCTCAAGGTGAGCATCAAAAATGAAATGCTTATTACATGAACCATGTTGATTAATTGACGGTGAAGAACCCGCCAAGTGGATGTCCATCAGGCAATGACATTATTTCACAGACCCCGCCATGTGGATGCCTATAACTTCTGACAATACAGGTAATTTTTTGAGAATCAATAGGTCAATGTCCAAAATCAATCTTAAAATTGCAAACATCCGTTTAATACCCCCAAACCACAATATTTATTTGGGAGGGAGGAAGTATTAACCTTCTTCTTTCCTTGAGCCGAGAGTCTATCGGAAATAACCTCTACCTTCACAAGGTAGGGGGGTAAGATCTGCATATACATTACCCTCCCCAAACTCCGCTTGTGGGACTACACTGGGTTTGTTATTGTTGTTGTTGTTGGAGGAAGAGTTAACTTTCCTCTGTGGGAAAGTTATCCGTTCATGTTCAACGGATTTCTCAAGTTAACGGAAAAGAATAAAGAAAGACATATTAACAATAAGAGGACGTTTACTCACCGGATATCATGGGTTATATTGGATAGAAAGATGATATACTAATCATTATTGGTAGACCATCCTGTCCAAGGAGGGCTATTTAAGATGCAGGAAATAGAGAAACATGAGTTTTCTATTTTTTAATAATGGCGGTACATTGGTCGACTATTCGACCAGGTACCTATTGCACCCCACCAACACAGGTACCAAGTAACTCTCCCGCCGAGGCTCGAGCAAATTGGAAGAGATCACTTGGTTCTTTTTGTCTCAGCTAGAATTTGAAACCTAGTCTCCAAGGTTTGCACTCACTTCATTGAGGCAACACACTTAGGTTAGAGAAACATGAGTTTAGGTGAGGAAAGACCATTTTACCCTACTTAAATAGGACAGACAAAAAATTCCTTCATTTAACAGATAGAATAGAGAATTATTTAACCTAATAAAAAACAGAGAATTATTCGTTAGCTGTAATATTTGATGAAGAAGTTGTAGTACCAAATACCAATATTCCAATCATCTTTCTCCTTATTCATTTGTAATTTTTCTCATATTATTTATTCATCTATACTATCTTTCCTGGAATTTGCTATTACTATACAATTATTCTTCAACAAAGTAAAGAAATGATGAATTTTGCTCCAAAGGTATTTTGGAAAAATGAATCCCATCTACAAGACACACATAATAGCGCGAAAAAACATACCTCAGAACTAGAATCCCCAGTCACGGGTTTCACCTCTGTTTCTTTATCCAAGGCTGCTCGTCTTCGAGCAGCATTTCTTGTCTGGGGCCCTCTGCCATCTTCTTGAGCCGGCTTCAGAACAGCCTTTCCTTTGCCCTTGGAAGAACTTCCATGTTTTTCCAGTGGCGAGTCTTTCTTTGCACTGTCATTTATATTAACCGCTGACCTAGATCGCGTACGCCGAGATCCAGAAGCCGGAGTAGAAGTAGATGGGCATGAAGCACCAACTCCTGCAGGGGTGGTCCCAGACTCAGAGTTGCCTACTGACGCAAAGGCCTTTTGTCCAGACTCCACTCGCTGAACTCGAGGCCAAAGAAAGTCTTCAATAGCTGCCAAACTTGCTAAAGGATCAATCAACACAACATTTGAGGAGTAGTCACGGAGGGTTTTGTCCCCTTGAGCTCTGCAAAGGCGTAGCTTGAATGGTTGCGACAAAGCACTTAAACCTGAAGAAAGTCGCGCATTTCCGGTAGATGATCTGGAAGAATGACTCAAAACGACAGGGAACCGCTCCAACGAAGATAGGGCATTTTGAAGCTTTTGAACCAAAACAGTCATAGGAACCATATTTCCATTATCAACAGTAGCAGGAAGGGCAACTGCAATAAAAGACTTATATCTTCTGATTGCTTGTTGTCGAAGCCTAGACAAATTAGCATCTGAGATTCTTTCCTTGGAAAAAAATCCACATGTAAAATAGTTCAGCAAAGATGCAACAACTCCACTTCCAATGAATTCGAAAGTTGATACACCATCTCCTTTGCTGAGCTCCCCCAGCATGGAAGCTACCAGTTCGGCCAAGGTCTCTTCCTTATTGGCAGAAATATCTCCAAGCCGAGGAGCGGAAGCTTTTGATTTTCCTTTAGGTTTAGATATTTGTTCATCAACACCAGCGTTCAACTTCATACTGAGATTCTTCAATCGTAGAAGATCATCAGTAACGCCAACTTCAGTAGCCCCTGAATCTGAAGGGAAGTATTTATCTTTGAAAGATTTAGCACATGCACTGACTGCCATGCGAATGCTAGAACTGGCCTTTGGAATTTCCAATGAGTTTGGCGGTGATCCACTCCCAGGAACTGTACTCTTAGGATCCTCAATGGAACTTGCATCTGCATTTGAATTATTGCCACGACGTCGATTACGCCTAGAGCGAGAAGACCCAGGTATACAATCATTGTCCTTCTCAGCAGATGATGGCTGGGAAGGAGCGGAACCAAGGGACGCAGACACTATCAGAGCATCTACAGCATGAACAACACCTTCTCGCACAAACATCTTGGAAAAAATTCCAGGAAGTTTTTCCATTAAAATTTCTGCTACTTGAAGAGCAGGCACCAGCACTTGGGGATCCTTCCATGCCAATACTCCAGCCAGAAAACTACAGAGAAATTACAAATGAAGCACTAATTTCACTACCAAAGAAATATGATGCACATAAAAGATTGTTCCATGGATAAACCATTCCCCCTCAGATCCACATCTGATGAAAATTTAAAGCCTATATTTTGCTGATATTCATACCTTGATATGTTAGTGATGTTATTTAGAGATTGAATCATATCTGCACTGCTGAAGTACATAAGTTTTCCAATAACCGAGAGACACTTGTGGCGAACTGGACTATTGACACTGGACCCATATACCTGATCAGCAAAACAAGCAACAGGGGTCATCTCGTAAATCTCTACGATGCCAGTTGTAAGATGGTCGTAGTAATTTCCAATGGATTATGATACCAACCTGGATCAGCACAGGAAGCAGATCCATTCCAAATTGTTGCAGAAGTTCAGGTTGATCATTCAATAATTTTTCTCGAGCTGAAACCTCCTGAGTAGATAGATTCGTCTCCTCCTGTTTGGTAGAACCACTAGCAGAAGGTTTCTTCACAACTGATCCTTTAATCAACAAATTAGTGCTGGTTGGAAGAGAGATGGTCCCTTGAGGCAGCGGAGGAAGAAGCTCATTTGCCAGGTTCACGATCTCAAAAATCTAGTAAAATGCAGGAAAATACATTTAAGGTCCTGGTTCTTTATCCTAAAAGAAAATTTTGCGGTCCTTATAAGAGATAGAAGCAGCATTCAAATGAATCAGTTTGCACGTGGCACAGAAAATGCAGACATGGTTTTCGTGGCATTTGCTCAAGCACCAGCTAGTGAAACCAGACGGTCTTTGAAACAAGAGGATCATTTAACCAATAAGCGGGAAGATTGTCATCTTATTTCACAAAATAATAGAGCCAATTAGAGGAATAACACATTAGACAAAAGAATTAAAGCAATAAGCCATATTTATGGCATGTTTAACTGACCTCAGTGACAAACAATTTGAGAGTCTTCAACTACTAATAAATTTTCATAAGAAAACCAAGGGTATGTCCTAAGCCTTATATTATTGTTTTACCAATTTTTACGTGATTCACATTCTAGGAATAAACATTTGAATATTCAATAATGCACTTGTAATGCAAAGGATAAAATTTCTAATGAAAAAAACTACACTTGTGAATTATTGTACTTCTTCAAGTCTAACAGCAAAGTTCCTTAGGCTGTCCAGGAAGTATAACAGCTGAGGGAAAAACGATAAATAGATACTTATCAACAATTTTGTACTTATCAACAATTTTGTACTTATCAACATGTTCACCGATTTTTGTCCTCGGAGCTTCAGTTCAAAGTCAAAGATAGTATAGAGGGGATATATGTGGTAATCGTATGTCGCGACTTCGAATCCTGCCAGTTGAACAATGCTTGATATTTAAGGGGGAGAAGGGTAGAGGGGCAGGATCCACAGAGTTGAAGCTAAAAACAAAAATTTCTCCATCAGCTAAAAAATTCACCGATATCAGTTGCAATAGTGGTGATCCAATCCTACATCAGAACATCAAGTGAGCGTATGGATCAAATTAGTTTTTAGAAATTGGAAAAAGAAAAGTATTTGAAGTTGAAGTTGAAAAAGAACATTTGAAAGTTTGGTTTAGAAAAATTTATTTGAGCTTCCTAAGGCACTGGCACTATATGGGCAACTCATTCCTGAGTTAGAAATGCAGACCACCACATTGTAATGTCACTACCTTGTTCTCGGACATAATGAATCAAATTGTACCTATGGATCTGTTTTGATGCGTTTTAGTTGGTTTCTGATTTAATTTATTTGATTTGGATGGTTAATGCATGAACTTTTGGTAATTTTGGTATAAGAATGTAAAAGGTGCATAACCAGACTATCCAAACGGAAAGAAAAAGATCAAGAGAAGTGAATATTTGAGGTTGAATCTGACAGGATTTCGCACCGCAGCCCCAGAAGGCAGGCAAGATAGAGTGGGAAGACTACCCAACACATCGCAAATATGCACTTCAGCCTAAAAACGCAGCGGGACATGAAATCGTACATGATATCTTGTCGCAGCACAGAACATGGCACAGATGGATCGACTGGCGATTTGTAAGGATATTTTGGTCTTTTTGACATTGCCCAACCCTATAAACACATGTACTTGTTCGGTAAGTTGGGTATCTTTAGTCTTGGAGTCATATATTGAAGTTTGAGCCAATGAAGGAGAGAGACTCCAATCTCCTAATCGGGTTGTCACGTTATCCAAATCTTCTTTTCTATGATTTATGGCATGCTATGAACTCCTTTATGAAGTAGTTTTCCTTCATAAGAACTTGATGATGTATTAGTTTAGACTTTAGGTTCTTGAATTAATACCTACTGTGTATGTTTGACGGTGAACCCTTCAGATCAAGTCTTAAGTTACTCGAGAGAGAAACTAAGAGGAAATTGTGTGCTTGAGTAGTTCTCGTAACGGCTCTCCTATAGCCCGTTTATCCGAGAGAAGAATTGATTGCAAGAGTGTGTTATTGGAATTGGAGTATTCAGGAGAAGCTACATTGCTATCTAAAATCCATCACTATAAACATACACAAATTGAACTGCTAATGTGTTTCTAGAATCTTTATGCTATAGTTATTCGAGAGACTCAGAATAATTGGTGATCGGAATAGGCGATTATTCTACTGAGAAGTAATCAATATTTATTCTAAAAAGTATATGTATTAATCAAGGAGTAAAATCTAAACAAACCAACTATAAGTCTCTACTTCTTCCTCCAATAATTCTCTTCAATCTTGATTCAAAAATATAGATCATTTTTTTAAATTTTTCTTTGTTGGACATTAGAACAAAGTTATTGGAATTTAATTGCTTTCAACTACCAAGAACAAATTATTTGATAACTGTTCCAGTCCTTGTGGGATCGATACATAAATGAAACAATATTTGACAAGAACAGGCTTTATTTTTAAAAATTGGTGTTTTGCGCTCTTAGAACAAAGTGTAGCATCAGCAGACAGCAGCTCACCGAGATAAGGTCAGGAGTGGGGGGTCATCTACCAGGCATTCTTCTCATCTTGTTCTATTATGTTCCTTTATCTCTTTGGTGGGCAAGTGAAGTTTCCATCTACATGACCTTAATAAAATGTAATGCTGGAACTTTATCAAAGAATGAAATGTAGAGTTGGAAAGCTACACATATAATTTCTGGTGTACTCCTATCAAAGATGAGAAACTTCTCACAGAACATCTCTTCCCCCCTACGGACAAACTGACCCGCCAAAGAAAGGGAGTTAACTTAAGACTACAAAGTATAGCAAACGAATCTAAGCTTTTTGAATCCGATTATTTTCCAACACCCTTTATCCGCAGACAAAACATACTAAAAATTCACTTCGTCTTTCTATGCTACATATTTCTTATACCCAACATGAGCTACTTGTGAAAATTTGTTACAAGAAATGCTAGCAATTGTAGCATGAACGAAAACTAAAAGTATGATATATACCTGCTCCGGAGGTTTGCTCAATGCAGGTGAAACGGACACAGAGGCCACGAGGCCAGAACCTGATAGAATATCCTTGAGAATTCCACTGATACCAAGCAGCAGTAAAGTTTTAGTTCCTAGTGGAGAGCCACTGGCACATGTCGAAAGAAGCCGGATTAAACCCTGCAAGTGTTATCAAGTCAGAATACAGATATCAAGATTGTAAATGCCCGACATATGGAAGAGTTAAACGTACTGTGTAGGTTGACGTGCTGAGTGAAGCCTGACCACCTCCAGAGTTGCTGGTTGAGATGAGCGAGGCAGCTTGGGTAACAAGTCCATGATTGCAAAGTTCATCTAGCTTCTCTGGGTATGATGCAAATGATTCGGCAATACGGGTCAAGCAGATAGAAGCATGCTCTAATACCTGCAGACACATCCAAGCACCAAGAGAAAACATTAAGAAAACAAAGTTAAGTTTAACCAAACTAGGAGGAGCCAGGGAAGAGAAGATATCTTCCTGCAACAGGAGCATAACATGATAATGAATTCACCTTCGCATCATGATATTGAAGGAGATTTGTCAAAAGCGGAACAGCTTCCATGACAAAGTCAGCAGCATCTGAGGGAAGCTTCTTGCACATATTAGCAGCAGTTGCTAATGCTACTCTCTGTTGAAGGACGAAAGATGTTAGTACTAAAAGGGGCTGGAAGTTTCTTATTTCACTAAAACTGAACTCCCATCAAAATCATGATACAAGATATTAAAAGATTCCACAAAATCGTGAAAGGGATTTTTCTACCTGAACACCAGTGGAAAAGAAGTCGAGATAAGAAAGCACAGCCATCAGCGCACCAGCCCTCAAGCAAGCAGTTGGGTGTTCCTGAGATATCTTCTTTAGAGCTTGCAAAGACTGTCAAAGGTAAAACATTAGCATTACAGCTAAGAAAAAGCCAATCCATAGAAAATAAGCATAATGGTTCCAAGTAGAAACATCCTCACAACGTAGGGGTAAGGTCGTACACACTACCCTCCCCAGACCCCGCGGTGTGGGATATTACTGGGCATTGTTGTTGTTGTTGGTTCCACGTAGAAACAGAGAGTTGCACTTAAGGTCATTTCGTTCACGTTCACGGCATAGTTAACCAAGGATTGTAATATTCGGATTGTGAATAATAGTTATAGATTAACTATATGTTCTGTGCCAAACTAATTCACTCACCTGCTCAGCCAAGTCCATGTATTCAATTGTAAGCAGCCGAGCTACAAAGCATGAAACAGCTCCATAATGGACGACAGCAGCACAAGAAGAAGGTAGAACATCAACCAAGTGGGTAAGAGCCCGGGCCGCAAGAAGCATAATGTCAGGATTGCTCTCGTGATTCAGCAGCCCAACAAGCACAGGTACGAACGAGTCCACGGAAAATGTGCTTAGTGAATCTTCTGTTCCAATAGAAAGCATCTCACACAGTTGAGTCAGAGCTTCTACTTGTTTCCCTTCCTCACCATCCGCCCTCAAACCGGACAATATCTTCTTGAGCCGGCCGCTCTGATGGGACGACGAAGCAGACCCCATTGCAGAGCTAGGGAGTAAATCATCCAATCCAGCACCTAGTTTCCTAAGAAGTCCTTGAAGAGCACTACTTGCTGAAGTTAAATTCTGGTGCAAAATACCAACACCGCCTTCGCTATCATTATCATCGTCCTCGCCACCACCGGAATCTATGTTCAATCCTAGACTCCTCTCAGCCTCCCTATCCCTATCCCTATCCCTATCCCTATTCTTATCCCTAACCCTAACTTCATGCTCTTTCTCCTTACCTTTATCCAAATTATTATTATCTTTATCGGAACCATGACTAGGGTTCTTACCACGGCGGGTTCGGGTACCCGACCCGGAAGATTCGTTTGTGGAGTCCATGGGTGTAGATGAGTCCTGGGAACGAGTTGAGATGCGAGAACGAATTGAGATCGATGCAGACGCGGCGGCGGGAGTTGAATTGGCGGTGGAAGTAGCGGCGGAAGTGGTGGAGAGACGAGCACGCTTAGCGGCACGGGTGGTGGGACCAGCAGAGGAAGATGAAGAAGGCGCTGATGAGGTGGCCTCCGCCCGCTTCCGGCTCCGAGTTTCCATACAAAACCCAAAACCCCCTTCAAAACTGCGAATCACCTCGCCGATTTAATTAAATCGGCGATCAGACACTTTCCAATTCGGATATCATCGTCGTATATCAGAAACCCTAATTCACAAAATTGAAACGGTTTTTAAGCAAAATGGATAAAAAAGATGCGATCTTTATTGATTTCAGCTAAAATCCCCAAATCACAACCTATTAAAAGTCCCAAATCAGTATAATCAGAACAATCGAATTCCAATTAAGTGCTTTGAGTAATCAACACGTTTGCTTTGTAGAGGGATATGCGACTCTGAGTCTGGGAGGAGGAATATAACTGAGAAAAGGCAAGATGGAGAAAGCTATATAGAAAACCCTAATTCTATAAATATTTTGTCTGTTGAAATTTCTATTTTTTCCTTCCCCAAAAAAGATCGAATAATTTGCTTTTGGTTCCTTTTGTAATTCCAATTCTTTTTCTTTTTTTATTTTTGCACCCTTTTCTTTTTTCTTCCCTTTATTTTTCTTCTTTTTCCTTCATTTCTACAGAGTGTGTATATATATCACTCCACATACCATGACAGGCGACGCTTTTGGCGGTGACTACAGTACGAATTGGTTCTAAATCAGTTGGACTTTGCTTTTCAATTTGGTTCTCTTTTACGTACTTGTTTTAAATTTGCTTTTCAGATGGTGACGTCTGCTTGAAAAATTAGAAAAATATATTTTGGAAGAATATTGGCTTTTTGCAAAGACTATTTTTCAATCAAACACTAAGAAAGAAAAAAGTTGCAAATTCTTTTTCAAAATGTTGAAGCGAATACTTGTCGTCCATTAATTCATAAAAATAACCTAAATGTCCAATCCCTAAAATATAAATTATAAATTCACGTTTTCGTACTAAGTGCACCCATATGGATGCGCTTCTAAATTGGTTTCTACCTTTTGTGAACACCTAATTTTAACCCTACAAGAAAATTACTCTTAAAAATAATCAAAAATTAACTTTTAATAAATTTAGGAACTTTCTTTATTTAGTTGTATCTCATGCATGTTTAATACTTTAAAAATTACAGAAAAAATCATAAAAAATTATCTCATTTTTCTATTTCGTGCCATTTGGGTTTAAACTCCATTTTTAGGATTTAGTTATATTATCAAATACATCTTCTAAAAATCAAAATTGCATTCGTAGATTGCACTAGTCCATAACTAGATAAAATAAATACATAGGCTAGCCAAGAGATAGATTTAAATTAAATTTGAGTCTAAAGTGGCTAATTCTACAAAAAGCATAAAAGAAGAGAAGATTGTTAAGGCTAAATTCGCACTGGGCCAATTTTCATGGCCCAATTCCCTCAAACCCACTCAAAACCCGCCTGCCTATCCGACCCGACCCGCCTGCCCGACCCGCTCCCCTCACCTATTAAAACAAACAAGACCCTCCCTCTTCTAACCCTAGCTGAGCCGCCACCCCTTCCTGATCGCGATCTACCTCTCATCTTCAACAAGAGAACCAAACACCCATCCCCCTCCAGGCCAATCTTCTTCTTCTTCACACCACCACCAACGACACACCCTTCAGCAGTCAAATAACAAGCAAAATCACCCATGAAAACCACCCCAAAACAGCCCTTAAATCTCCATTAAAAGAGCCTTAAAATCAGCCCGAAGTCCATTGACAGCAACTTCAAAATCCCCCGAAAGAAACTGCCGAATAGCCTCAAAATAGCTTCAAAAAGACAGCAAAAACAGCCCCTGTGAACCCCTGAAAATCAGCCAAAGAACGCAACCGAAAGTACCCCAAAACACCATCCTTTTATGCACCAAAAATCAGCTGCGAAACTGCTGGAAGAACAGTCCAAAAACTCTATTATTTCACCTCCAAAATGGTGCAAAAACGCAGCAGTTCATCTTCCAAGAAAACATCACCTGGAAACACCCAAAATCACCATGAAACCCGTGTAACAACAACTCATGGAGTTGCGGAGTCTCATTCACAAAATCTCATAAAAATCATCTCAAAACCATAGTTTCGTTCGAGCTCGCCGATGAAGGTTCGCGGCACCTTTCCAAAATTTTGTTTCATAGTTTCTACTGTTCGTGTTTCAAAAATGTTTGGCATCAGATTTCATAATATAAAGGTCCATCTGTATTTCCTTCTTATTTAAGTATTTAATTTGTATGTTGAATGATCTGAAAGTGAGATAAATGCCCAACTGTGTCTATTTCTAAGATGAGATAGTCTTAAAGTAAATTTAACCAAGTTGTTAATATTTCTCTTATTATTCATTATAGAAAGACATACTTGTACTTTGTAGTATTTCTTTGAGGATCTATTTATTTTTACATTTTTCCATTTGAGTAAGTGAAATATCTATTTATTTGTGTGTTTTAGCCGGGTCAGTAGGTTGTTCTCAATATATTGAGTTTTCTTTAGTCAAATAGATATATATTATTTCTTCGTGAAGTCAAGCGTTCCATTTTAATTAAAATTTAATCTCATAGATTTCCTTTTGGTTAATATTGGCAGTAAGGTTTCCTTCAGATTTTTGGAACCTTACTTAGTTATTGAGATGGTTTGAAAGATTCTTTTAATCTTTGCATTTTCACTGTTCAATTTTTTATTTTATTTTTCAATCTTTTTTGTTCTTTCCTTTTCATTTCCTTGATTTTAGAATAGTAAAAGTCAATATTTTTATTTGGGTATCACATTTTCTATCACTATGGTCAATTAGTTTTCTCTATGATAAGTCAATTTGAGTGTTAGAGCTATGCAAGTAATAGTCACATATGGGCTCTTATCTCTCTTTGGTCGTATCTTTTGCTACTTATTACTTAATTGCATGTTCACTTACGCAATAGAAATGAGTCCACAGTATGTTCGCTATTTTTATGATTTTTTTTCTACCGAGTTTTATGTCATTTACTGTCTTCCTTTTAGATTTCAACTACAAAAAAAAGATTTCATTGCTCTGCTTTTTGATAAATTTTGGTTGAGTTGTTATGTTTGAGAACTATTTCATTTATTAATAATTAAGGGAACTCACCTCCTAATCCATTGCAATGTATGAATCTACAATTAAGAATTGACATTGAGAACTAAAGTTAAAGGTAGATTTCATTTCAAATTGTTATGTGTTGTTTCATACTGTATCACAAGAAATCCAGTAAGGTTTGATAAATCACGGAAGAATCGAGTGAATTGACAGACAACAAATAATGGAAGAGCAATAAATCATCACGGCTATGGGTACGGCTCCCGTGGCATAGTCATGATTACGTAATCTACACACGGGTTTACAACTCATGTTACCCGATCACAACTTCAAACAATAATTAAACTCAACACGTTATAAATTGCGGGTACATTTCATGTGTCGCGTTTGCAATTGTCCAAAAACGATAAACTCAACACGTTATAAATTGCGGGTACATTTCATGTGTCGCGTTTGCAATTGTCCAAAAACGACAAGTGCACGACAATCGTGACTTGTTTCACAATAATTTCATAAATATTAAAAGCGGTTCAAAAGGTTTAAAAATTCACAATATGTTTAAAATATGTAAATAATTAGATAATTAGGCCAAATATTAATAGTTAAGCGACCGTGCTAGAATCACGGAATTCGGGAGTGTCTAACACCTTTTCCCGGGTTAACAGAATTTCTTACCCGGATTTCTGGTTCGTAGACATTTTTTAAACAGAGTCAAAAAATTTCTCGGTTTGGGATTTCAATAAATAAATGGTGTCCCGGAACACCGTAAAAAATTCGGGTGGCGACTCTGAAACTAAAATAAATCCCAAATTCGAATAATGTCACTTTAATTGGAAAAACCCCCTTATTACCCTTCATTAATCTGGGGTAGTGAAAAAAGGAGGTGTGACAGCTCTGGCGATTCTGCTGGGGATTAGAACCCAAAATCTCTGGTTTAGGGTTCAGAATTCAGGCTTAGAATAACTGTTATATTTGGCTTTATTATTTGATTTTACATGTTTAAACCTAACGTGCTAAATGTCGCTTTTTACCAGTTTGATATTATCTGAAGTGTATATAAATTTTGTCGAAACCTCTCTTCTCTATGAGTCTTCTAAATCATATTGGAAGTGTGCACTTCGTGTGACTTATTTTCTGTTAGAGTCATATCCAAATTTTAGAACGAG
>MDKI01027969.1:0-13736 GCA_005239505.1 Nicotiana paniculata | reverse complement strand
GCGTTGGTTATAGTTCCTTGGGTCGTATTTGATGTCCCGGAGAAATTTCATGTGATCCGGTACTGGCTCCGTACGAATTTGTCCGGCCTGGACCATGGCAGGCGATAATACATGCACGTCTAGGGGAATTCCAGTTTAATTGCCATAAAATGCCAAAAAATGTAACTTGATCATTTCGAAGCATTGGTTATGGTTCCTTGTGTTGTAGTTGATGTCCCGGAAAAATATCATGCGATCTGGTAATGGATCCATACCAAGGCGTCGACCTGAACCATGGCAGGCAATAATACAGGCACGAGTTGGAAAATTCCAGTTTAATTTCCATAAAATATCAAAAAATGTAACTTGATCATTTTGAAGCGTTGATTGTGGTTCCTTGGTCATATTTTGTGTCCCGGAGAAATTTCATGCGATCCGGTACCGGCTCCGTACGAAGTTGTCCGACCTGGACCATGGCAGGCGATAATACATGCACGTCTAGGGGATTTCCAGTTTAATTGCTATAAAATGCCAAAAAATGTAACTTCATCATTTCGAAGCATGTGTTATGGCTCCTTGGGTCATATTTGACGTCCCGGTCAAATATCATGTTATCCGGTACCGGCTCCGTACCAAGGCGTCCGGCCTGGACCATGGAAGAAGATAATAAAGACACGACTGGCAGAATTCCAGTTTAATTGCAATAAAATGCAAAAAAATGTAACTTGATCATTTCGAAGTGTTGGTTGTGGTTCCTTTGGTCGTATTTGATGTCCCGTACAAATATCATGCGATCCGGTACTGGCTCCGTACCAAGGCGTCCGGTCTGGACCATGGCAGGCGATAATACAGGCACGGCTGGCGAAATTCCAGTTTAATTGCCATAAATTGCAAAAAAATATAACTTGATCATTTCGAAGCGTGTGTTATGGTTCCTTGGGTTGTATTTAATTTCCCGAAAAAATGTCATGCGATCCAGTACCGGCTACGTACCAAGGCGTCCGGCCTGGACCATGGATGGCTATAATACATGCACGACTAGCGGAATTCCAGTTTAATTGTCATAAAATGACAAAAAATGTACCTTGATCATTTCGAAGCGTTGGTTACGGTTCCTTGGGTCGTATTTTCTGTCCCGAAAAAATATCATGCGATCCGGTACCGGCTCCGTAAAAAGGCGTCTAGCCTGGACCATGGTAGGCGATAATACAGGCACGACTGGCAGAATTCCAGTTTAATTGCCATAAAATACCAAAAATGTAACTTGATCATTTCAAAGCGCGTGTTATGGTTCCTTGGGTCGGATTTGATGTCCCGGAAAAATATCATGCTATCCGATAAAGTCTCCATACCAAGACGTCCGGCCTGGACTATGGTAGGGGATAATACAGGCACGACTGGCAAAATTCCAGTTTAATTGCCATAAAATACCAAAAATGTAACTTGATCATTTCAAAGTGTTGGCTGTGGTTCCTTGTGTCGTATTTGATGTCCCGGACAAATATCATGTGATCCTGTACTGGCTCCATACCAAGGCGTCCGGTCTGGACCATGGCAGGCGATAATACAGGCATGACTGGCAGAATTCTAGTTTAATTGACATAAAATGCCAAAAAATATAAATTGATCATTTCGAAGCATTGGTTATGGTTCTTTGGGTAATATTTTATTTCCCGGACAAATATCATGTGATTCGGTACACGCTCCATACCAAGTTGTCCGGCCTGGACCATGGATGGTGATAATATAGGCACGACTGGTGGAATTCCAGTTTAATAGCCATAAAATGACAAAAAATGTAGCTTGATCATTTTGAAGCGTTGATTATGGTTCCTTGAGTCATATTTGATGTCCCGGAAGAATATCATACTATCCGGTACCGGCTCTATACCAAGGCGTCCGACCTAGACCATGGCAGGCGATAGTAGAGGCACGACTCGCGGAATTCCAATTTAATTGCCATAAAATGCCAAAAAATGTAACTTAATCATTTTGAAGCGTATGTTATGGTTCCTTGGGTCGTATTTGCTTTCTCGGACAGAAAACATACGATCATGTACCAGCTCTGTACCAAGGCATCCGGCCTGGACCATGACAGGCGATAATACAGGCACGACCGGCGGAATTCCAGTTTAATTGCCACAAAATGTAAAAAAATGTAACTTGATCATTTCGAAGGGTTGGCTATGGTTCCTTGGGTAGTATTTGCTATCCCTGACAAATATCTAGCAATCCGGTACCGGTTCCGTACCAAGGCATCCAGCCTGGACCATGGTAGGCGCTAATACAGGCACGAGTGGCAGAATTCCGGTTTAATTGCCATAAAATGCCAAAAATGTAACTTGATCATTTCGAAGCGTGAGTTATGGTTCCTTGGGTCGTATTTGATGTCCCGGAAAAATATTATGCTATCCGGTACTGGCTCCGCACCAAGGCATCCGTCCTGGACAATAGCAGGGGATAATACAAGCACGACTCGCAGAATTCCATATTAATTGCAATAAAATGCCAAAACATGTAACTTGGTCATTTCAAAGCGTTGGTTGTGGTTCCTTGGGTCATATTTGATGTCCCGGACAAATATCATGTGATCCGGTACTGGCTCCGTACCAAGATGTCCGGTCAGGACCATGGCAGGCGATATACAGGCACGACAGGCGGAATTCCAGTTTAGTTGCAATAAAATGCCAAAAAATGTAAATTGATTATTTAGAAGCATTGGTTATGGTTCCTTGGGTCGTATTTGATGTCCCGGACAAATATCATGCGATCCTGTACCGGCTCCATACCGAGGCTCCCGTTCTGGATCATGGATGGCTATAATACAGGCACGACTGGCGGAATACCAGTTTAATTGTCATAAAATGCAAAAAAATGTAACTTGATTATTTCGAAGCGTTGGTTATGATTCCTTGGGTCGTATTTGATGTCCCGGACAAATATCATGCGATCCGGTACCGGCTCCATACCAAGGCGTCCGGCCTGGACCATGGATGGCGATAATACAGGCACGACTGGCAGAATACCAGTTTAATTGTCATAAAATACCAAAAAATTTAAATTAATCATTTCGAATGTTTGTTATGGTTCCTTGGGTCGTATTTTCTGTCCCGAAAAAATATCATGCGATCCGGTACCGGCTCCGTACCAAGGCGTCTGGTCTGGACCATGGCAAGCGATAATATAGGCACGACTGGCGGAATTCCAGTTTAATTGCCATAAAATTCCAGAAAATGTAACTTGATCATTTAGAAGCGTTGGTTATAGTTCCTAAGATCATATTTGATGTCGCAGACAAATATCATGTGATCCGGTACCGGCTCCATACAAAGGCGTCCGGCCTGGACCATGGCAGGCGAAAATACAGGCACGAGTGGCGGAATACCAATTTAATTGCCCAAAAAGGCCAAAAAATGTAACTCTATCATTTCGAAGCCTTGGTTATGGTTCCTTGGGTCGTATTTTCTTTCCCAGACAAATATCATGTGATCTGGTACCGGTTCAGTGCCAAGGCGTCCGGTCTGGACCATGGCAGGCAAAAATATAGGCATGACTAGCGGAATTCCAGTTTAATTTCCATAAAATGCCAAAAATATAACTTGATCTGATGTGTTGGTTATGGTTCCTTGGGTCGTATTTGATGTCCCAGATAAATATCATACGATCCGGTACTGGCTCCGTACCATGGTGTCCGGTCAGGACCATGGCAAGCGATAATACAGGCACGACTGGCGGAGTTCCAGTTTAATTGCCATAAAATGCAAGAAAATGTAAATTGATCATTTTGAAGCGTTGGTTATGGTTCCTTGGGTTGTATTTGATGTCCCGGACAAATATTATTATATCTGGTACCGGTTCCGTACCAAGGCGTCCGGCCTGGACCATGGCAGGAGATATTACATGCACGATTGGCGGAATTCTAGTTTATTTGCCATAAAGTGAAAAAACAGCTAACTTGATAATTTCAAAGCGTTGGTTATGGTTCCTTGGGTCGTATTTTGTGTCTCGGAGAAATATCATGTGATCGGGTACCGGCTCAGTACCAAGGCGTCCGGCCTGGATCATGGCAGGCGATAATACAGGCACGACTGGCGAAATTCCAGTTTTATTGCCATAAAATACCAAACCATTTAAGTTGATCATTTCGAGGCGTTGGTTATGATTCCTAAGGTCTTATTTGATGTCCCGGACAAATATCATGCGATCAGGTACCGACTCCGTACCAAGGCGTCTGGCCTGGACCATGGCAGGAGATAATACATGCACGACTCAAGGAATTCCAATTTAATTGCCATCAAATGCCAAAAGATGTAACTTGATCATTTCGAAGCGTTAGTTATGGTTCCTTGGGTCGTATTTGCTGTCGCGGAAAAACATCATGCGATCCGCTACCGGCTCCGTACCAAGGCATCTGGCCTGGACCATGGCAGGCGATAATACATGCACGACTGGCGGAGTTCCAGTTTAACTTCCATAAAATGCCAAAAATGTAACTTGATCATTTCGAACCATTGATTATGGTTCCTTGGGTCGTATTTGATATCCCGGAAGAATATCATGTTATCCGGTACCGGCTCTATACCAAGGCGTCCAACCTAGACCATGGTAGGCGATAATAGAGGCACGACTCGCGGAATTCCAATTTAATTGCCATAAAATGCCAAAAAATGTAACTTAATAATTTTGAAGCGTATGTTATGGTTCCTTGGGTCGCATTTGCTTTCCCGGAAAAAAAAAATACGATCCTGTACCGGCTCCGTACGTTGGCATCCGGCCTAGACCATGACAGGCGATAATACAGGCACGACTGGCGGAATTCTAGTTTAATTGCCATAAAATACCAAAAAATTTAACTTGATCATTTCGAAGCGTTGGTTATGGTTCCTCGGGTTGTATTTGCTATCCCTGACAAATATCTTGCAATCCGGTACCGGCACCGTACCAAGGCGTCCAGCCTGGACCATGGTAGGCGCTAATACAGGCACGACTGGCAAAATTCCAGTTTAATTGCCGTAAAATGCCAAAAAATATAACTTGATCATTTCGAAGCGTGAGTTATGGTTCCTTGGGTCGTATTTGATGTCCCGGAAAAATATCATGCTATCCGGTACTGGCTCCGCACCAAGGCATCCGTCCTGGACAATAGCAGAGGATAATACATGCACGACTCGCGGAATTCCATATTAATTGCAATAAAATGCCAAAACATGTAACTTGGTCATTTCAAAGCGTTGGTTGTGGTTCCTTGGGTCATATTTGATGTCCCGGACAAATATCATGTGATCCGGTACTGGCTCCGTACCAAGATGTCCGGTCAGGACCATGGCAGGCGATAATACAGGCACGATAGGCGGAATTCCAGTTTAGTTGCCATAAAATGCCAAAAAATGTAAATTTATTATTTCGAAGCATTGGTTATGGTTCCTTGGGTCGTATTTGATGTCCCGGAAAAATATCATGCGATCCTGTACCGGCTCCATACCGAAGCTTCCGTTCTGGATCATGGATGGCTATAATACAGGCACGACTGGCGGAATACCAGTTTAATTGTCATAAAATGCCAAAAAATGTAACTTGATTATTTCGAAGCGTTGGTTATGATTCCTTGGGTCATATTTGATGTCCCGGACAAATATCATGCGATCCGGTACCGGCTCCATACCAAGGCGTCCGGCCTGGACCATGGATGGTGATAATACAGGCACGATTGGCAGAATACCAGTTTAATTGTCATATAATACCAAAAAATTTAAATTAATCATTTCGAAGTGTTGGTTATGGTTCCTTGGGTCGTATTTTCTGTCCCGGACAAATATCATGCGATCCGGTACCGGCTCCATACCAAGGCGTCCGGCCTGGACCATGGATGGTGATAATACAGGCACGATTGGCAGAATACCAGTTTAATTGTCATATAATACCAAAAAATTTAAAGTAATCATTTCGAAGTGTTGGTTATGGTTCCTTGGGTCGTATCTTCTGTCCCGGACACACATCATGCGATCCGGTACCGGCTCCGTACCAAGGCGTCTGGTCTGGACCATGGCAAGCGATAATATAGGCACGACTGGCGGAATTCCAGTTTAATTGCCGTAAAATTAAAAAAAAATGTAACTTGATAATTTCGAAGCGTTGGTTATGGTTCCTTGGGTCGTATTTAATGTTCCGAACAAATATCATGTGATCCGGTACCGGCTCCGTACCAAGGCGTCAATCCTGGACCATGGCAGGCGATAATACATGCACGACTGGCGGAATTCCAGTTTAATTGGCATAAAATGCCAGAAAATGTAACTTGATCATTTCGAAGCCTTGGTTATGGTTCCTTGGGTCGTATTTGCTTTCCCGGACAAATATCATGTGATCTGGTACCGGTTCAGTGCCAAGGCGTCCGGCCTGGACCATGGCAGGCAAAAATATAGGCACGACTAGCGGAATTCCAGTTTAATTTCCATAAAATGCCAAAAATATAACTTGATCTGATGTGTTGGTTATGGTTCCTTGGGTCGTATTTGATGTCCCAGATAAATATCATACGATCCGGTACTGGCTCCGTACCATGGTGTCCGGTCAGGACCATGGCAAGCGATAATACAGGCACGACTGGCGGAGTTCTAGTTTAATTGCCATAAAATGCAAGAAAATGTAAATTGATCATTTTGAAGCGTTGGTTATGGTTCCTTGGGTTGTATTTGATGTCCCGGAAAAATATCATGATATTTGGTACCGGTTCCGTACCAAGGCGTCCGGCCTGGACCATGGCAGGAGATATTACATGCACGATTGGCGGAATTCTAGTTTATTTGCCATAAATTGAAAAACAGATAACTTGATCATTTCAAAGCGTTGGTTATGGTTCCTTGGGTCGTATTTGATGTCTCGGAGAAATATCATGTGATCGGGTACCGACTCAGTACCAAGGCGTCCGGCCTGGATCATGGCAGGCGATAATACAGGCACGACTGGCGAAATTCCAGCTTTATTGCCATAAAATACCAAACCATTTAAGTTGATCATTTCGAGGCGTTGGTTATGATTCCTAAGGTCTTATTTAATGTCCCGGACAAATATCATGCGATCAGGTACCGACTCCGTACCAAGGCGTCTGGCCTGGACCATGGCAGGAGCTAATACATGCACGACTCAAGGAATTCCAATTTAATTGCCATCAAATGCCAAAAGATGTAATTTGATCATTTCGAAGCGTTAGTTATGGTTCCTTGGGTCGTATTTGCTGTCGCGAAAAAACATCATGCGATCCGCTACCGGCTCCGTACCAAGGCATCTGGCCTGGACCATGGCAGGCGATAATACATGCACGACTGGCGGAGTTCCAGTTTAACTTCCATAAAATGCCAAAAATGTAACTTGATCATTTCGAACCATTGATTATGGTTCCTTGGGTCGTATTTGATATCCCGGAAGAATATCATGTTATCCGGTACCGGCTCTATACCAAGGCGTCCAACCTAGACCATGGCAGGCGATAATAGAGGCACGACTCGCGGAATTCCAATTTAATTGCCTTAAAATGCCAAAAAAATGTAACTTAATCATTTTGAAGCGTATGTTATGGTTCCTTGGGTCGCATTTGCTTTCCCGGAAAAAAAACATACGATCCTGTACCGGCTCCGTACGTGGGCATCCGGCCTAGACCATGACAGGCGATAATACAGGCACGAATGGCGGAATTCTAGTTTAATTGCAATAAAATACCAAAAAATTTAACTTGATCATTTAGAAGCGTTGGTTATGGTTCCTCGGGTTGTATTTGCTATTCCTGACAAATATCTTGCAATCCGGTACCGGCACCGTACCAAGGCGTCCAGCCTGGACCATGGTAGGCGCTAATACAGGCATGACTGACAAAATTCCAGTTTAATTGCCATAAAATGCCAAAAAATATAACTTGATCATTTCGAAGCGTGTGTTATGGTTACTTGGGTCGTATTTGATGTCCCGTACAAATATCATGCTATCCGGTACCGGCTCCATAACAAGGCATCCGGCCTGGACATTGGCAGGGGATAATACAGGCACGACTGGCGAAATTCCATATTAATTTCCATAAAATTCCAAAAAATGTAACTTGATCATTTCAAAGCGTTGGTTGTGGTTCCTTGGGTCATATTTGATGTCCCAGAAAAATATCATGTGATCCGGTACTGGCTCTGTACCAAGGCGTCCGGCCTAGACCATGGATGGCGATAATACAGGCACGACCTGCGGAATACCAGTTTAATTGTCATAAAATTCAAAAAAATGTAACTTGATCATTTCGAAGCATTGGTTATGGTTCCTTGGGTCATATTTGATGTCCCAAAAATATATCATGTGATTCGGTACCGGCTCCGTACCAAGGCAGGCGATAATACATGCACGACTAGCGGAATTCCAGTTTAATTGCCATAAAATGCCAGAAAATGTAACTTGATCATTTCGAAGTGTTGGTTATGGTTCCTAAGGTCATATTTGATGTCCCGAATAATTATCATGCGATCTGGTACCAGTTCCGTGCCAAGGCATCCGGCCTGGACCATGGCGGGCGATATTACATGCACGATTGGCGGAATTCCAGTTTAATTGCCATAAAGTGACAAAATATGTAACTTGATCATTTCAAAGCGTTGGTTATGGTTCCTTGGGTTGTATTTGATGTCCCGGACAATTATCATGTGATCCGGTACCGGATCTGTACCAAGGCGTCCGGCCTGGACCATGGCGGGCGATATTACATGCACACTGGCGGAATTCCAGTTTAATTTCCATAAAAAGCCAAAAATATAACTTGATCATTTCGAAGTGTTGGTTATGGTTCCTTGGGTTGTATTTGATGTCCCGGACAATTATCATGTGATCCGGTACCGGATCTGTACCAAGGCGTCCGGCCTGGACCATGGCGGGCGATATTACATGCACACTGGCGGAATTCCAGTTTAATTGCCATAAAATGCAAAAAAATGTAAATTGATCATTTTGAAGCGCTGGTTATGGTTCCTTGGGTTGTATTTGATGTTCCGGAAAAATATCATGCTATCCGGTACTGGCTCTGTACCAAGGCATCCGGCCTGGACCATGGCGGGCGATATTACACGCACGATTGGCGGAATTCCAGTTTAATTGCCATAAAGTGACAAAATATGTAACTTGATCATTTCAAAGCGTTGGTTATGGTTCCTTGGGTCGTATTTAATGTCCCGGACAATTATCATGCGATCCGGTACCGGAGCTGTACCAAGGCGTCCGGCCTGGACCATGGCGGGCGATATTACATGCACTACTGGCGGAATTCCACTTTAATTTCCATAAAATGCCAAAAATGTAACTTGATCATTTCAAAGAGTTGATTATGGTTCCTTGGGTCGTATTTGATGTCCCGGAAGAATATCATGCTATCCGGTACCGACTCTATACCAAGGCGTCCGACCTAGACCATGGCAGGTGATAATAGAGGCACGACTCGCGGAATACCAATTTAACTGCCATAAAATGCCAAAAAATGTAACTTAATCTTTTCGAAGCGTATGTTATGGTTCCTTGGGTCATATTTGCTGTCCGGACAAAAAATATACGTTCCTATACCGGCTCCGTACCAAGGCATCAGGCCTAGACCATGACAGGCGATAATACAGGCACGACTGGCAGAACTCCAGTTTAATTGCCATAAAATGCCAAAAAATGTAACTTGATCAATTCGAAGCATTGTTTATGGTTCCTTGGGTAGTATTTTTTGTCCCTGACAAATATCTTGCAATCCGGTACCGGCTCCGTACCAAGGCGTCCGGCTTGGACCATGGTAGGCGCTAATACAGGCACGATTGGTAGAATTCCAGTTTAATTGCCATAAAATGCCAAAAAATGTAACTTGATCATTTCGAAGCGTGTCTTATGGTTCCTTGGGTCAATTTGATGTCCCGGAAAAATATCATGCTATCCGGTATTGTCTCCATACCAAGGCGTCCGACCTGGACCATGGCAGGGGATAATACATGCACGACTGGCGGAATTCCAGTTTAATTGCCATAAAATGCAAAAAAATTGTAACTTGATCATTTCAAAGCGTTGGTTGTAGTTCCTTGGGTCGTATTTGATGTCCCAGACAAATATCATGCGATCCGGTACGTGCTTCGTACCAAGGCGTCCAGTCAGGACCATGGCAGGCGATAATACAGGCACGGCTGGCGGAATTCCAGTTTAATTGCCATAAAATGCCAAAAAATGCAAATTGATTATTTCGAAGTGTTGGTTATGGTTCCTTGGGTCGTATTTGATGTCCCGGACAAATATCATGCGATCCGGTACCGGCTCCATACCAAGACGTCCGGCCTGGACCATGGATGGCGATAATACAGGCACGGCGGAATACCGGTTTAATTGTCATAAAATGCCAAAAAATGTAACTTGATTATTTTGAAGTGTTGGTTATGGTTCCTTGGGTCGTATTTGCTGTCCCGGACAAATATCATGCGATCTGGTACCGGCTCCATACCAATGCGTCCGGTCTGGACCATGGCAGGCGATAATATAGGCACGACTGGCGGAATTCCAGTTTAATATCCATAAAATTCAAAAAAATGTAACTTGATCATTTCGAAGTATTGGTTATGGTTCCTTGGGTCATATTTGATGTCCCGGAAAAATATCATGCGGTCCGGTACCGGCTCGGTACCAAGGAGTCCAGCCTGGACCACGGCAGGCGATAATACATGCACGACTGGCGGAATTCCAGTTTAATTGCCAGAAAATGTAACTTGATCATTTCGAAGCATTTCTTATGGTTCCTAAGGTCATATTTAATGTCCTAGACAAATATATTGCGATCCGGTACCGGTTCCGTACCAATGCGTCCGGCCTGGACCATGGTAGGCAATAATACAGGCACGGCTGGCGGAATTCAAGTTTAATTGCCATAAAATGCCAAAAAATGTAACTTGATCATTTCGAAGCGTTGGTTATGGTTCCTAAGGTTGTATTTGATGTCCTGAACAAATATCATGCGATTCGGAACCGGCTTCGTGCCAAGGCGTCCGGCCTGGACCATGGCAGGCGATAATACAAGCACGACTGGCGGAATACCAATTTAATTGCCCAAAAATATCAAAAAATGTAACTTGATAATTTTGAAGCCTTTTTTATGGTTCCTTGGGTCGTATGTGCTTTCCCGAACAAATATTATGCGGTCTGGTACCGGTTCCGTGCCAAGGTGTCCGACCTGGATCATGGCAGGCGATAATATAGGCATGACTGGCGGAATTCCAGTTTAATTTCCATAAAATGCCAAAAATGTAACTTGATCATTTCGAAGTGTTAGTTATGGTTCCTTGGGTCGTATTTGATGTCCCTAATAAATATCATGCGATCGGGTACCGACTGAGTACAAGGGCGTCCGGCCTGGACCATGCCATGCGATAATACAGGCACGACTGGCAGAATTCAAGTTTCATTGCCATAAAATTCCAAGAAATGTAACTTGATCATTTAGTAGCGTTGGTTATGGTTCCTATGGTCGTATTTGATGTCCCGGAGAAATATCATGCGATCCGGTACCGGCTCCGTACCAAGGCGTCCGGCCTGGACCATGGCAGGGGATAATACAGGCACGACTGGCGGAATTCCAGTTTAATTTCCATAAAATGCCAAAAAATATAAATTGATTATTTCAAAGCGTTGGTTGTGGTTCCTTGGGTCGTATCTGATGTCCCGGACAAATATTATGCGATCCGGTACTGGCTCCGTACCAAGGCATCCGGTCTGGACCATTACAGGCGATAGTACAGGCACGACTGGCGGAATTCCAGTTTAATAATTTCGAAGCCTTGGTTATGGTTCCTTGGGTCATATTTGATATCCCGGAGAAATATCATGGAATCCGGTACACGCTCCATACCAAGGCGTCCGGCCTGGACCATGGATGGCGATAATACAGGCACGACTGGTGGAATTCCAGTTTAATTGTCATAAAATTCCAAAAAAATGTAACTCGTTCATTTCGAAGTGTTGGTTATGGTTCCTTGTGTCGTATTTTCTGTCCCAGACAAATATCATGCGATCCAGTACCGGCTCCGTACCAAGGCATCCGGTCTGGACCATGGCAGGGGATAATATAGGCACGACTGGCGGAATTCCAGTTTAATTTCCATAAAATTCAAACAAATGTAACTTGATCATTTCAAAGTGTTGGTTATGGTTCCTTGGGTCATATTTGATGTCCTGGACAAATATCATACGATCTGGTACCGGCTCCGTACCAAGACGTCCAGCCTAGACCATGGCAGGTGATAATACATGCACGACTGGCGGAATTCCTGTTTAATTGCCATAAAATACCAGAAAATGTAACTTGATCATTTCGAAGAGTTGGTTATGGTTCCTTTGGTCGTATTTGATGTCCCAAAAAAATATCATGCGATCCGGTACCGGCTCCCCAATGCGTCCGTTCTGGACCATCGCGGGCGATAATACAGGCAAGGTTGGCGGAATTCTAGTTTAATTGCCATAGAATGCCAAAAAATATAATTTGATCATTTCGAAGCGTTGGTTATGGTTCCTAAGGTCGTATTTTATGTCCCGAAAAAATATCATGCGATCTGGTACCGGCTTTGTACCAAGGCGTCGACCTGGACCATGGAGGCGATGATACAGGCACGACTAGCGGAATACCTATTTAATTGCCCTAAAATGCCAAAATTGTAACTTGATCATTTCGAAGCCTTGGTTATGGTTCCTTGGGTCGTATTTTCTATCCCGGACAAATATCATGCGATCTGGTACCGGCTCCGTACCAAGGCGTCCGGCCTGGACCATGGCAGGCGATAATACAGGCACGACGGGCGGAATTCCAGTTTAATTTCCATAAAATGCCAAAAAATGTAACTTGATCATTTCGAATCGTTGGTTATGGTTCCTTGGGTCGTATTTGATGTCCCGAAGAAATATCATGCGATCGGGTACCGGCTTAGTACCAAGGCGTCCGGCCTAGACCATGGCAGGCGATAATATAGGCACGACTGGCAGAATTCAAGTGTTATTACCATAAAATACCAAAAAATGTAACTTGATCATTTCGAAGCGTTGGTTATGGTTTCTAAGGTCGTATTTGATGTCCCAGACAAATATTATGTGAACCGGTACCGGCTCCGTACCAAGGCGTCTGGCGTGGACCATGGTAGGGGATGATACAGGCACGACTCAAGGAATTCCAATTTAATTGCCATAAAATGCCAAAAAATGTAACTTGATCATTTCGAAGCGTTGGTTATGGTTCCTTGGGTCGTATTTTCTGTCCCGGAAAAACATCATGCGACCCGCTACCGACTTCGTACCAAGGCGTCCGGCGTGGACCATGGCAGGCGATAATACAGGCACGACTGACTTAATTCCAGTTTCATTGCCATAAAATGACAAAAAATGTAACTTGATCATTTCGAAGCGTTGGTTATGGTTCCTTGGGTCATATTGATGTCCCGGAAAAATATCATGTGATCCAATACCGGCTCCGTACCAAGGCGTCCGGCCTAGACCATGGCGGGCGATATTACATGCACGATTGGCGGAATTCCAGTTTAATTGCCATAAAATGCCAAAAATGTAACTTGATCATTTCGAAGCGTTGGTTATGGTTCCTTGGGTCGTATTTGCTGTCCCGGAGAAATATCATGTTATCTGGTACCGGCTCCGTACCAAGGCATCTGGCTTGGACCATGGCAGGAGATAATACAGGCACGACTGGCGGAATTCCAGTTTAATTGCCATAAAAT
>ML348157.1:0-60940 GCA_005239505.1 Nicotiana paniculata | reverse complement strand
AATCCTATATTACTTGTCGACCACGTACACTTGCGTGTGCATTGGGATTTCGACCAACAGTTGACTTATGATTTACACTCATTCATATTATGTTTAACTGATTTCAAAACTCAGCCTTATTTGCACTATTTTGAGATATAAAATGATGTTTTGGGTCGAGTACCCCGTTTTACTGATAGCCTGAGAGGCTTTTTGAGAGTTTTTAACTGAGTGAGGATGAGGGCCTGAGTATAAGGATATGATATGCCACGAGGTGGCTTGATATTAGCGCTTGGGTTGACGGAGCCCCTCCGGAGTCTGTACACACCCTGAGTGAGCGCAAGTACCTACTAAGTGCGAGTGCCGAGTGCCGAGTGATTGGGAGGTATGAGTGACTGTGAGGTTGCCTGAGGGGCTGATTATGAGTGACTTTGAGGTATGCCTGAGAGGATGGTTCTGAGTGATGTTACGCCCGAGGGGAAATATTAGATACATGCTTTGCCCGAGGGGCTACTTATGATTTTACCACTTTCACTCTGAACTTATGAAATATGTTTTGCCCAAGAGGATTTTTTTATGATTTTTATCTTTTTTACGCTAAACTTCTTGAAAGTAATGTTGAAACTGCTGGAAAGTAAATTCCCAAATGAGTTTTACTGAAATCGGCTTTTAAGCGTGAAGATTTAACGAATACACTGTTGGAAAGAAAGACTGTGGTTATTGAGAAATGGTGATTTGACTTTATGTGTTTCTTACTGCTCAGACCTGATTTATTTTCATTACTACTGATTTGGCGTACTCACATTACTCCCTGCACCTTGTGTATAGATCTAGGTGCTAGGGCACAATGAGCTATATATCTGTGCCAGAGACATCTCGGAGATTTTGCAAAGTAGCTGCATGCGTCCGCATCCCTGCTCTCTCTCTCCTTCTTACTAATATAGAGTTTATTTTCTAGAGTTATATATTTTTTGTTGATGCTCATGACCAGTGACTCTGGGATCTCGGGATTGTATTTAATATTCAGTGTAGCTTTATCTGTTTTAAAAATGTTTAAACGAAACCTTTATGGGTTATTAGTTTAGTAATGATATAAATTAAAGATTATTTATGATTTGAGTGTAGATTCGGATGGCCTAGTTCCACGATAGGCACCATCACGACTGGTTTAGATTTGGGGCCGTGACAAGTTGGTATCAGAGCGCTAGGTTACATAGGACTCACCGATCATGAGCAGGTTTAGTAGAGTCTTGCGGATCGGTACAGAGACGTCCGTACTTATCTGCGAGAGGCTACATAACACTTAGGAAAATCTCACGTTCTTGAATTCTTGTCGTGCAAATCCATTCTATTCCGCCAAAGCGTAACTCTTGAATTCATTCCATGTATTTGAATGCGCACGTTAGCGCTAGGTATCAGCTGTGCGTAGATGGCTTGTGACTTCCATGGATGACATGTGATTTTAGCCTATTGATAATGGGCCAGTCTGGAGGACTTGAGGCCGAATTCTGTCTGTGGGTTGAGCGCTGATATCTCATTGTGTGAGCACATGTGTTTGGGGACTTATATGTCCATTGGTGTCCTTATTTACGGGACTTTTTGACTGGATGAATATGTGGTGAGTGTGATTTGAGGGTGAGATGTGTCCATATCGCTTGGTTGTGACAAAAAAAGGGATGGAATGGATATGTAGCAAGAACTATTAAGTGTTTGACTTCTGTCTGGAGTTGGCACATGACCTCGAGCCGTGAGTGTATGGGAAGACCTCTTATGTTGTTTAGTTATGGAGTAAAGCGGATCCTTCTGTTGTATTATGCGTTCCGGGTGATGTCGTTTGGGCTGGCCAATGCTCCAGTAGAGCCTATATATTTGATTAACGGTGTATTCCAGCCGTATTAGCACTCATTTGTTATTGTATTCATTGATGGCACCCTGGCGTATACGCGTAGCAAAGGGTAGAATACTTAGTATATGAGGACGATATCATAGATATTGATGGAGGATAAGCTTTATGCAAAGTTTTCCAAGTGTGAATTTTTGGGCTCAGTTCAGTAGCATTCTTGGGTTACGTGGTGTCCAGTGAGGGTATTCAGGTGGTCAGACAAGTGTGGAGAGAGCTTCCAAAAGCTCAAGATTTCTTTGACGACATCTCTAGTGTTAGTTCTGCCAACAACTTCAAGTTCTTATACTGCTTATTGTGATGTCTTGAGGGTTGGCATTGGTTTGTTCTAATGTAGGAGGGTAAAGCGATTGCGTAATATCTATGATCTTCGGAAGTGTGTAGAGAGATATCAGTTTGAGGTTAAGCAGGCAGGGCTATTTCCCGCGAGGTGTTCTAAGGTTGTGTGATCCCCATGTTGTTTTGTAGCAAGTTCTCTTTTAGCAGTAATTGATATATGTTGAAATTTGAGTTTAATTCACTTGTGGGAATTGGCACGGCTATTTTAATGGTGAATACGAAGTTGGAGATGATTTGGGATGTTAAATGGTTTGATTTATATATGAGATTATGAAAGATTTAGTTGAATCTCACTGTGGTATGGCGGTAGTGTTAGCATATGGATATTATGAATTATTGTTTGTTTTGATCTATGGCTTTGAGCCAAGTGGGGGAGTCTACTAATGATAAGTTGGTTGCACGATTATGTGATGTGTTGGGTTCGGTTTGAGGTATACTGGTGAATCAGCAGGGGTTGAGATCGAGAATGACTTGAATAAAGGAAATTTTGGATAGGGGTTGTGTTATGCTTTATGGGTGCATAAGAATCATGGAATGCCTTGAGTTGTAATTGTAAAAGGTGTAGTGGCTGAAATGTATGGAGTTGCTTGTTGCTTCCAGTGTGTGGATTACTTCCTAGTATGTTGGTGTGCCAATAGGGCCAAGTCGTTTTATCTGCTTGATCAGTGCAATTGAGATTTGCATAGAGTGGATGACTCTCAAGAATGGTTCTGACAGATTCAAGGTTATATGTAGAAATTGAGAATCTTCAAGGTGTGTATTTGGATAGAACTGAGATTTACGTCGGAGGGTGCCAAGACGTGTGGCTTTTTTACATTATCATGGATTCTATATATCAGTATAAGGAAAGGGAAGGTAATGGCTTTAGATTTGTAGGAAGTTCTTCAGGGTAAGTATTTTGAATGTGGTAGTTTTGGCGACATTTGAGAGAGTATTCAGCGGCTTACGCGCCTCAGACGGTATGGCGTTATGCTTGAGTCTCGTGTGGTGAATCTGGGTTGAGAATTGAGGTATTATGGAAAGGAGAAGTACCAATTCGCAGGTAAGTCAGAAGGAACTTGGATAAATAATACTGCTTGGTAGTAGGTCAGAACGGCATGGTAAGGGATATGATTAGTTTTTTGGGTGTTTATGAGGTAATGATTGGTCACATGTGTTTCTTGGCAATGCTCTTGGTTTTTGGTGACCTGCATAGCTTGGTTGAGACAGAAGGATTCAGTCCTTACAGTTGGGTGTGTACAAATGGGATTCAGATAGTTTCTCATGGTTTCTACCATGGTTAAAGATGTACATTTTCTGCTAGTTTGAGGAGATTAGGATGTATAATGATTTTTGCTTCTAGATGGGATCAAATGAAAAGTTCCTAGCTAGTTGGGTATGTAGTAGCTTATGGCTCGGAAGAGACCATGAAGTTCCCATATTTGTCCTAGGATGGCATGGCGTGTGATATATGTTGGGTAGAGTTGATATTTGCATATGTGAGGTCACAGTTCAGTTCTGGAAGGAAGGTCAAATTTTAAGCAGCATTGGCAGTTTCAGATGACTACGTAGATGATATTACTGTTGGGTGGCTTGATGAGGGTATACATTTTTGAAGAGACAATGTGTGGAGTTTATGGTGCTTCATTGGTATTGCGACGCTCTCTTGTTGGATCGACTGCTGATATTCAAGTTTGCTTGGTGGCACAGAAGGATTTTAGGGGTATCCCCCGTGGAATGATTGAGTATTAGGGATGTGTTATGTATTCGAGTAGTGGAGTGGAGATCAGCTAGAGTAATTCGTGCGCTTCATGGACTTCGAGACCGAGAGATCTCATAAACAGGTTAGTTTTTTGGTAGTGAACTGTGAAGATGCGGGCAAAGCTAGTAAGATGTTAGTATGTACCATGATTCATTCATTGTGAACTTTTCAGTGAGTTATCTATCTGTTGTGGGTTGCCAGAGTTGATTTAGGGTCATTGGTAGGCCCGTATGAGTGTGTGTTCTGCACCGGGTCAGAATTGCTGACGCCGAATTTCTATGGTTGAGGGATATACAATTCGATTGTCATTGAGTTATTCGTGTTCTGGAGTGATGTATGAATTACCCTTCGGTGTTGCGAGGAGTTGTGATCGTTGGTTATAGGCACATATGGTGCGGTTCTAATTGGGCTTTATATCTAGATTTGAGTAAGGTAAGTAATTGGGTATTGCGGGGTTGAGACATATTGGTTATGTTCTTGTGGGTTCGTGTGGCATGGTATCGCTCGATTCCCCGTGGTTAGGGAAACGTAATTTGAGTAATTGATGTCGAGTGCGCATGGTTATCGATTTTCAGAAAGGTGACTTGAAGTATTTCATGTGGACCAGCGTGTGGATGGGATCACACATTGTAGCGGAGTTATGATCCTTGGTGTCAGATTCATGTGTTTTGATTTTTCGATGAGTGTCAGGATATTAGCATGGTGTTGTGACGGTAATTGTTACTGGCGGGATGGTCCTCTCCAGTGAATCTTTTATATAATTTGATTACATTGGGATGTTGCTATTTAGTGCACGAGTTGTACATGTTAAGGCTTTAAATTGTATTGTTGTGCCATGTCATCAGAGTGGTCGTATTGGATGAAAAGAGGCCATTGGACCTAGAATGAATACTGTCAGAATTGAATACAACATAGTTGGAAGGATGAATATCGGGAGTCGGCTTAGAAATCTTGTATAATTCCTGCTTGGGAAATGGGAGCTTCAGGTCTGACTGATTGGACGAATGGTTGATACTTTCTATGTGTTTCTTTTCATCATCGATAGTATATGAAAGTGTTAGAGCAAAGCATTTCTTGATAAGAGGTTATGTACCGGTATTGGGTTGTTTTGACCAGCTACTGTGATTAGGGTTTATTGCCATGAGTGTTTAAGTCATGCGGTATATTATGTGATTGAATCTTGGGTTACGGATATGGCTTGATACAGCGTGTTCAGACTTATTCAGTTTATAGTTGTGGAGTTTTGATCTTGTAAGTTAGTTCAGAAGTGGAAATTTTGTTCTAGGGTTTATGGGTCGGGTTGGATTTCGAAATTCAACGATGTTGTGCTATCAGACCTATATGGGATAAGGTAACGTGGGATCACCCCCGGGTATGTGCATGGTGAGGTTACGCGGCGATTTGATGGTGTTGGAGAACAACTCTTGGCACGTTCGAGAACGAACATATGTTTAAGTGGAGGAAGATGTAACGACCCGGTTGGTCGTTCCGAGAGTTTAGCTCCGTTCCCCCTATTCTGCTTCATTTATTTTGGTTCAGCTTCATTAAGTAGTGTTAGATGGGTTGGCTCGGGTTCGGAGCGATTATTTTGGAGAGAAATGAGACACTTAGTCTCTTAACTTGGTTCAATAGTTGAAAAAGTTAACCGAAGGTTGACTTATTGGTAAACGACCTCGAAATGTAGATTTTATGGTTCGGATAGCTTCGTTAGGTGATTTGGGACTTAGGAGTGTGTTCGGAATGTGGTTTTGATGTCCGGTGTAGAATTAGGCTTGAATTGGCGAAAGTTAGTTTTTGGCGATTTCCGGTCGGCAGTGAAAAATACGTTATTAGGGTCGGAATGGAATTATGGAAGCTGGAGCAAATTCGTAGTGCCATTTTTGATATGTGTGGAATTTTTCAGGTCAATCGGAAGTAATTTGGATGGTGTCGACATCTTTGGCGAAATTTGAAATCATAGGCTTTAATCCGAGGTGAATTTAGTGTTTTGATGTTATTTTGGGTGTTCCGAGGGTGCGACTCAGTCTGGGTGATCACTTATGACTTTTTGGTATTTTTGGTTGGGATCCCGAGAGGCTCGGGGTGATTTCGGATAGCCATCGAGGGATTTAAAGTTGGAAAATTGCAGCTGAAGCTGCTGGTGCTGGTGCTGGTGTAACCGCACCTGCGGATAGGGGCCCGCAGGTGCGGGCCCGTAGAAGCGGACAAGAGACCGCATATGCGGATTTTGGGTGGAGAGTAGGAAGACCGCAAATGCGGAGCTGGGACCGCACCTGCAGAGTCGCAGGTGCGGAATTTGTATCGCAGGTACGGAAAATTGGATTATAAGCGATTCTCGTAGGTGCGCACCTAGGACCGCAGGTGCGGAAATCCCTTGGCAGAACATATAAAAGGGGTCCTTAGCGAATTTTGGTCTTTCTTTCACCATTTTCATGCGGGTTTGAAGCTTTGGAGAGGGTTTTGAATGGGGAAATCAAGAGGACTTTGTTGAGGTAAGATTAAACCTTAAACTAGTTGGATTTAAACCCAAAAACTGGGGAAGTTAGGGCATGAAAAACTGAGACTTTAATTGAGTAATTGAAGGGTCTATTGTGGTCCGATTTTGATGTTCTTGGTATGTATAGACTCGGGAAAGGATGAGGATTCTGGTGGCGTGATTTTTATAGAATTCCGAGACATGGGCCCAGGGTCGGGTTTGGCCAATTTCGGGAATTTTGGTTAAATTTGATACTTTTCGATGGGTTTCGTCTTCCTAGAATATTTTGATCTTATTAATATGGTTTTGGGTAGATTCGGAGAAATCGGGAGCCGATTCGAGAGGCAAGAGCATCGGGGATTAATATTTGGGCCAGTTTGAGGTAAGTAATGACTGTAAATCTTGTCCTGAGGGTATGAAACCCCGTACTTCGTATTTTCTCACTAGTTTTTTGGAGTGGCGCACATGCCGAATGACGAGTGTGTGGCGTGCACTGATTGTAGATTTTGACTTGGTCCGTCCCGTGGCAACTATTAATTTGCGTACTTACTTTTAAATCATATGTTAAAGCGTGTTTGAAGACTATTGTTATATTTGGGCTTTAAGCCATGTTTGGGGCCTTGTCTGACTTGTTTGAACCCCTTGGGGGCTTTTACTGCTATTTCCTCACTGTGTTGACTTATGATTTACACTCACTCATATTATGTTTAACTGATTTCGAAACTCAGCCTTATTTACACTATTTTGAGATATAAAATGAAGTTTTGAGTCGAGTACCCCGTTTTACTGATAGTCCGAGGGGATTTTTGAGAGTTTCTGAATGAGTGAGGCCGAGGGCCTGATTGTGAGGATATGATATGCTAGGAGGGGCTTGATATTAGCGCTTGGGCTGAAGGAGACCCTCCGGAGTCTCTACACACCCCCAGTGAGCGCAGGTACCTACTGAGTGCGAGTGCCGAGTGACGAGTGATTGGAGGTATGAGTGACTGTGAGGTTGCCCGAGGGGCTGATTATGAGTGCCTGTGAGGTATGCCCGAGGGGATGATTCTGAGTGATGTTACGCCCGAGGAGCAGTTTCTAATACATGTTTTTCCCGAGGGGCTACTTATCATTTTACGACTTTCACTCTGAACTTATGAAATATGTTTTGCCCGAGAGGCTTTTTTATGATTTTTTATCATTTTTACACTAAAATTCTTGAAAGTTATGTTGAAACTGTTGGCAAGTATTTTCCCAAATGATTTTTACTGAAATCGACTTTTAAGCGTGAGGATTTAACGTATACACTGTTGGAAAGAAAGACTGTGCTGATTGTGAAATGATGATTTGACCTTATATGTTTCTTACTGCTCAGACCTGATTTATTTTCATTACTACTGAGTTGATGTACTCACATTACTCCCTGCACCTTGTGTTCAGATCTAGGCGCTAGGGCAGAGTGAGCTGTGTATCTATACTAGAGACTTCTCAGAGATTTTGCAAGGTAGTTTTACGCGTCCGCAGCCCTGCTCTCTCTCTCTCTCTCAAACTTACTATTATAGAGTTTAATTTCAAGAGTTGTATATTTTCTGTAGATGCTCATGACTAGTGACTCTGGGATCTCGGGATTGTATTTAATATTCGGTGTAACTTTATCTTTTTTTAAAATGTTTAAAAGAAACCTTTATGGGTTATCGATTTAGTAATGATATAAATTAAATATTATTTACTATTTGAGTGTGGATTTGGTTGGCCTAGTTCCACGATAGTCTCCATCACGACTTGTTTAGATTTGGGGTCGTGACAAGTCAGAGTGCTAGGTTACATAAGACTCACCAGTCACGAGCATGATTAGCAGAGTCTTGCGGGTCGTTACGGAGATGTTCGTACTTATCTTCGAGAGGCTACAAAACCCTTAGGAAAATCTCACATTCTTGAATAATTGTCGTGCAAATCTATTTTATTCAGCCATAGCGTAACTCTTGAATTCCTTCCATGTATTTGAATGCGCACGGGATCACTTGGTATAAGTTGTGCGTCGACGGCTTGTGACTTCCATGGATGAGATGTGATTTTAGCATGTTGACAATTGGACAATATGGAGGACTTGAGGCCGGATTCTGTCTGTTGGTTGAGCGCTGAGATTTCATTATGTAAGCACATGTGTTTCGGGACTTATATGTCCGTTGGTGTCCTTATTGACGGGACTTTGTGACTGGATGACTATGTGGTGAGTGTGATTTGAGGGTGATATGTGTCCATATTGCTTGGTTGTGAAAAAAAGGGGATGGGCTGGATATGTTGCAAGAACTATTGAGTGTTTGACTTCTGTCTGGAGTTGGCACATGACCTCGAGTCGTGAGTGTTTGGGAAGACCTCTTACGTTGTTCAGTTGTGGAGTGAAGTAGATCCTTAAGTTGTATTATGAGTTCCTGGTGATGTCTTTTGGGCTGGCCAATGCTCCAGTAGCGCCCATGTATTTGATTAACGGTGTATTCCATCTGTATTAGCACTCCTTTGTTATTGTAGGATTCAGTCATCACGGTTGGGTGTGTAAAAATGGGATTCAGATAGTTCCTGATGGTTTCTACCACGGTTAGAGATGTACATTTTCTGCTAGCCCCAGGAGCTTATGATGTATAATGATTTTTGCTTCTAGATGGGATCAAATGAAAAGTTCCTGGCTAGTTGGGTATGTAGTAGCTTATGGCTCGAAAGGGACCATGAAGTTCCCATATTGTCCTAGGATGGCATGGTGTATGATATATGTTGGGTAGAGTTGAGATTTGCATATGTGAGGTCACGGTTCAGCTCTGGAAGGAAGGTCAAATTTTAGGCATCATTGGCAGTTTCAGATGACTAGGTAGATGATATTACTCTTAGGAGGTTTAATGAGGGTATACATTTTTGAAGAGACAATGTGTGGAGTTTATGGAGCTTCATTGGTATTGCGACGCTCTTTTGTTGGATCGACTGCTGATATTCAAGTTTGCTTGGTGGAACAGAAGGATTTTAGGGGTATCCCCCGTGGAATGATTGAGTATTAGGGATGTGTTATGTATTCGAGCGGTGGAGTGGAGATCAGATAGAGTAATTCGTGCGCTTCATGGACTTCGAGACTGAGAGTTCTCATAAACATGTTATTTTTTTTTAGTGAACTGTGAAGATGCGGGAAAAGCTAGTCAGATATTAGTATGTACCATGATTCAGTCATTGTGAACTTTTCAGTGAGTTATCTATCTGTTGTGGGTTGCCAGAGTTGATTTAGGGTTATTGGTAGGCCCGTATGAGTGTTTGTTTTTCACCGGGTCAGAATTGATGACGCCGAATTTCTATTGTTGAGGGATGTACAATTCAATTGTCATTGAGTTATTCGTGTTCTGGAGTGATGTATGAATTACGCTTCGGTGTTGCGAAGAGTCGTGGTCGTTGGTTATAGGCACATATGGTGCGGTTCTAATTGGGCTTTATAGCTAGATTTGAGTAAGGTAAGTAATTGGGTATTGCGGGGTTGAGATATATTGGTTATGTTCTTGCATGTTCGTGTGGCATGGTATCGCTCGATTCCCCGTGGTTAGGGAAACGCACTTTGAGTACTTGATGTCGAGTCGCGCATGGTTATCGATTTTCAGAAAGATGACTTGTAGTATTTCATGTGGACCAGCGTGTGGATGGGATCACACATTGTAGCGGATTTATGATCCTTGGTGTCAGATTCATGTGTTTTGATTTTTCGATGTGTGTCAGGCTCTTAGCATGGTGTTTTGACGGTAATTGTTACTCGTGAGATGGTCCTCTCCAGTGAATCTTTTATATAATTTGATTACATTGGGATGTTGCTATTGAGTGCACGAGTTGCACATGTTAAGGCTTTGAATTGTATTGATGTGTCATGTCATCAGAGTTGTCGTATTGGATGATAAGAGGCCATTGGACCTAGAATGAATACTGTCCGAATTGAATACAACATAGTTGGAAGGATGAATATCAGGAGTCGACTTAGAAATTTTCTATAATTCCTGCTTGGAAAATGAGAGCTTCAGGTCTGACTTATCGGACGAATGGTTGCTAGTTTCTATGTGTTTCTTTTCATCATCGATAGTATATGAAAGTGTTAGAGCGAGGCATTTCTTGATAAGAGGTTATGTAGCAGTATTGGGTTGGTTTGAGCAGCTATTGTGATTAAGGGTTATTTCCACGAGTGTTTGAGTCATGCGGTATATTATGTGATTGCATCTTGGGTTACGGATATGGCTTGATACAGCGTGTTCAGACTTATTCAGTTTATAGCTGTGGAATATTGATCTTGTAAGTTATTTCAGAAGTGGAAATTTGGTTCTAAGGTTTATGGGTCGGGTTGGATTTCGAAATTTCAACGCTGTTGTGCTATCAGACCTATATGGGATAGGGTGACGTGGGATCACCCCCGGGTATGTGCATGGTGAGGTTATGCGGCAATTTGATGGTGTTGGAGAACAACTCTTGGCACGTTCGAGGACGATCATATGTTTAAGTGGGGGAAGATGTAACGACCCGGTTTGTCATTCCGAGAGTTTAGCCCCGTTCCCCTATTCTGCTTCATTTTTTGTGTTTCAGCTTCATTAAGTTGTGTTAAATTGGTTGGCTCGGGTTCGGAGCAATTTTTTTAGAGGGAAATGAGACACTTAGTCTCTTAACTTGGTTCAATAGTTGAAAAAGTCAACCGGAGGTTGACTTATTGGTAAACCACCTCGGTATATAGATTTTATGGTTCGGATAGCTTCGTTAGGTGATTTGGGACTTAGGAGTGTGTTCAGAATGTGGTTTTGATGTCCGGTGTAGAATTAGGCCTGAATTGGTGAAAGTTAGTTTTTGGCGATTTCCGATCGGCAGTGAAAAACAGGCTATTGGGGTCGGAATGGAATTCTGGAAGCTGGAGCAAGGTCGTAGTTCCATTTTGGATATTTGTGTAATTTTTCAGGTATATCAGAAGTGTTTTGGATGGTTTCGACATCTTTGGCGAAATTTGAAAATTTCTAAGTTTATAGGCTATAATCGAAGGTGAATTTAGTGTTTTGATGTTATTTTGGGTGTTCCAAGGGTGCGACTAAGTCCGGGTGATCACTTATGACTTGTTGGTATTTTTGGTTGGGGTCCTGAGAGGCTCGGGGTGATTTCAGATAGCCATAGAGGGATTTAAAGTTGGAAAATTGCAGCTGAAGCTGCTGGTGCTGGTGTAACCGCACCTGCGGATTGGGGCCCGCAGAAGCGGACAAGAGACCGCATATGCGGATTTTGGGTGGAGAGTAGGGAGACCGCAAATGCGGAGCTGGGACCGCACCTGCAGAGTCGCAGGTGCGGAATTTGTGTCGCATGTGCGGAAAATTGGCTTTTAAGTATTGTCGTAGGTGCGCACGTGGGATGGCAGGTGCGGAAATCCCTGGGTAGAACATATAAAAAGGGTCCTTAGCGAATTTTGGTCTTTCTTTCACCATTTTCATGCGGGTTTAAAGCTTTGGAGAGGGTTTTGAAGGGGGAAATCAAGAGGACTTTGTTGAGGTAAGATTTTTGACTTCATAACTCGATTCTATGTTGTTTTCTAAGTAATTAGACCTGAAATTAGTTGGATTTAAACCCAAAATTTGGGGAAGTTAGGGCATGAGAAATTGAGACTTTAATGAGTAATTGAAGGGGCTATTGTGGTCCGATTTTGATGTTCTTGGTATGTATAGACTCGGGAAAGGATGTGGATTCTTGTGATGTAATTTTTATATAATTCCAAGACGTAGGCCTGGGGGTCGGGTTTTGCCAATTTCACGAATTTTTGTTAAATTTGATATTTTTCGAATGTCTTTTGTCTTCCTAGCATATTTGGATGTTATTAATATGGTTTTGGTTAGATTCGGAGCAATCGGGAGATGATTCGAGAGGAAAGAGCATCGCGAATTAGTATTTGGGCCGGTTTGAGGTAAGAAATGACGGTAAATCTTGTCCTGAGGGTATGAAACCTCAGACTTCGTATTTTCTCACTATTTGGAGTGGCTCACATGCCGTATGAGTGTGTGTGGCATGCACTGATTGTGGATTTGTACTTGGTTCTTCCCGTGGCAGCTATTGAGTTGCATATTTACTTTTAAATCATATGTTAAATCATGTTTGAAGACTATTGTTATATTTGGGCTGTAAGCTATGTTTGGGGCCTTGTGCCGCCTTGTTTAGACCCCTTGGGGCTTTTACTGCTATTTCCTCACTGTGTTGACTTATGATTTACACTCATTCATATTATGTTTAACTGATTTCAAAACTCAGCCTTATTTGCACTATTTTGAGATATAAAATGATGTTTTGGGTCCTAGAATATTTTGATCTTATTAATATGGTTTTGGGTAGATTCAGAGAAATCGGGAGCCGATTCGAGAGGCAAGAGCATCGCGGATTAGTACTTGGGCCAGTTTGAGGTAAGTAATGGCTGTAAATCTTGTCCTGAGGGTATGAAACCCCGGACTTCATATTTTCTCACTATTTTTTTGGAGTGGCGCACATGCCGGATGATGAGTGTGTGGCGTGCACTGATTGTGGATTTTGACTTGGTCCTTCCCGTGGCAACTATTGAGTTTCGTATTTACTTTTAAATCATATGTTAAATCGTGTTTGAAGACTATTGTTATATTTGGGGTTTAAGCCATGTTTGGGCCCTTGTCTGACTTGTTTAAACCTCTTGGGGGCTTTTACTGCTATTTCCCCACTGTGTTGACTTATGATTTACACTCAGTCATATTATGTTTAACTGATTTCGAAACACAATTTTATTTACATTATTTTGAGATATAAAATGATGTTTTGGGTCGAGTACCCCGTTTTACTGATAGCCCGAGGGGATTTTTGAGAGTTTCTGACTGAGTGAGGCCGAGGGCCTGAATATGATGATATGATATTCCACGAGGTGGCTTGATATTAGCGCTTGGGCTGAAGGAGCCCCTCGGGAGTCTGTACACACTCCCCAGTGAGCGCAGGTACCTACTGAGTGCGAGTGCCGAGTGACGAGTGATTGGAGGTATGAGTGACTGTGAAGTTGCCCGAGGGGCTGATTATGAGTGACTATGAGGTCTGCCCGAGGGGATGATTCTGAGTGATGTTACACCCGAGGAGCAGTTCCTGATACATGTTTTTCCCGAGGGGCTACTTATGATTTTACCACTTTCACTCTGAACTTTATTAAATATGTTTTGCCCGAGAAGATTTCTTTATGATTTTTTATCATTTTTACACTAAACTTCTTGAAAGTTATGTTGAAATTGTTGGCAAGTATATTCCCAAATGATTTTTACTGAAATCGGCTTTTAAGCGTGAGGATTTAACGTATAGACTGTTATAAAGAAAGACTGTGCTGATTGTGAAATGATGATTTGACTTTATGTGTTTCTTACTGCTCAGACCTGATTTATTTTCATTACTACTGAGTTGACGTACTCACATTACTCTATGCACCTTGTGTTCAGATCCAGGTGCTACGGCAGAGTGAGCTTTGTATCTGTACCAGAGACTTCTCGGAGATTTTGCAAGGTAGTTATACGCGTCCGCAACCCTGCTCTCTCTCTCTCGGACTTACTATTATAGAGTTTATTTTCAAGAGTTGTATTTTTTCTGTAGATTCTCATGACCAGGGACTCCGGGATCTCGGGATTGTATTTAATATTCGGTGTAGCTTTATCTATTTTAAAAACGTTTAAAGGAAACCTTTATGGGTTATCGGTTTAGTAATGATATAAATTAAAGATTATTTACTATTTGAGTGTGGATTTGGTTGGCCTAGTTCCACGATAGGTTCCATCACGACTTGTTTAGATTTGGGGTCGTGACAAGTTGGTATCAGAGCGCTAGGTTACATAGGACTCACCGGTCACGAGCATGTTTAGTAGAGACTTGCGGATCGGTACGGAGACGTTCCTACTTATCTTCGAGAGGCTACAGAACCCTTAGGAAAATCTCACATTCTTGAATTCTTGTCGTGCGAATCCATTTTATTCAGCCATAGCGTAACTCTTGAATTCCTTCCATGTATTTGAATGCGCACGTGAGCACTTGGCATCAGCTGCGCGTCGACATCTTGTGACTTCCATGGATGAGATGTGATTTTAGCATGTTTATAATGGGCCACTCTGGAGGACTTGAGGCCAGATTATGTCTGTGGGTTGAGCGCTGAGATTTCATTGTGTGAGCACATGTGTTTCGGGACTTATATGTCCGTTGGTGTCCTTATTGACGGGACTTTGTGACTGGATGACTATGTGGTGAGTTTTATTTGAGGGTGATATGTGTCCATATTGCTTGGTTGTGAAAAAAAAGGGGATGTGCTGGATATGTAGCAAGAGCTATTGAGTGTTTGACTTCTGTCTGGAGTTGGCACATGACCTCGAGTCTTGAGTGTATGGGAAGACCTCTTACGTTGTTCAGTTGTGGAGTGAAGCAGATCCTTTTGTTGTGTTATGAGTTCCTGGTGATGTCTTTAGGGCTGGCGTATGCTCCAGTAGCGCCCATGTATTTTACTAATGGTGTATTCCAGCTGTATTAGCACTCCTTTGTTATTGTATTAATTGTTGGCACCCTGGTGTATACGGATAGCTAGGGTTAGCATACTCAGTATTTGAGGACGGTATCATAGAGATTGATGGAGGATAAGCTTTATGCAAAGTTCTCCAAGTGTGAGTTTTTGGGCTCAGTTCAGTAGCATTTTTGGGACACGTGGTGTCCAGTGAGGGTATTCAGGTGGTCAAACGAGTGTGGAGAGAGCTTCCAAACGCTCAATATTTCTTTGACCACAGCTCAAGTGTTAGTTCTGCCATCAACTTCAGGTTCTTATTCCGCTTATTTTGATGTCTCGAGGGTTGGCATTGGTTTGTTCTAATGTAGGAGGGTAAAGCGATTATGTAATAGCTATGATCTTCGAAAGTGTATAGAGAGATATCAGTTTGAGGTTAAGTAGGCAGAGCTATTTCCCGTGAGGTGTTCTGAGGTTGTGTGATCCCCATGTTGTTTTGTAGCAAGTTCTTTTTTACCAGTAATTGATAAATGTTGCAATTTAAGTTTAAATAACTTGTGGGAATTGGCACGACTATTTCAATGGTGAATACGACGTTGGAGATGATTTGGGATGTTAAATGGTTTGATTTATATATGAACTTATGAAGGATTTAGTTGAATCTCACTGTGGTATGGCGGCGGTTTTAGCATATGGTCTGTATGAGTTACTATTTGTTTTGATCTACGGTTTTGAGTCAAGTGGGGGAGTCTGCTAATGATAAGTTGGTTGCACGATTATGTGATGTGTTGGGTTCGGTTTGAGGTATACTGGTGAACCAGTTATGACCTGTAGGGGTTGATATCGAGAATGACTTGAATAAAGGAAATTTTGGATAGGGGTTGTGTTATGATTTATGGGTGCCTAAGAATAATGTAATGCCTTGAGTTGTAATTGTAAAAGGTGTAGTGGGTGCAGTGTATGGAGTTGCCTGCTGCTTCCAGCGTGTGGATTACTTCCTAGTATGTTTGTGTGCCAGTGGGGCCAAGTCATTTTGTCTGCTTGATTAGTGCAATTGAAATTTGTGTAGAGTGGATGACTCTCGATAATGGTTCTGACAGATTCAAGGTTATACGTAGCAATTGAGAATCTTCAAGGTGCGTATTTGCCAAGAACTGAGATTTACATTAGAGGGTGTCAAGACGTGTGGCATTTCGACATTATCATGGATTCTACATATCAGTATAAGGAAAGTGAAGGTAATGGCTTTAGATTCGCATGAAGTTCTTCAGGTTAAGTATTTTGAATGTGTTACTTTTGGCAATACTTGAGAGCATATTCAGCGACTTACGCGCCTTAGACGGTATGGTGTTATGCTTGGGTCTCGTGTGGTGAGTCTGGGTTGAGAACTGCGGTATAATGGCAAAGAGAAGTACCAATTGGCAGGTAAGTCAGTAGGACCTTGGATAAATAGGATAGCTTGGTAGTATGTCAGATCAGCATGGTAAGGGATATGATTAGTTCTTTGGGTGTTTATGAGGTAATGAGTAGTCACAGGTGTTTCTTGGCAATGCTCTTGGGTTTTGGTGACCTGCGTAGCTTGGTTGAGCCAGAAGGATTCAGTCCTGACGGTTGGGTGTTGTACAAATGGGATTCAGATAGTTCCTGATGGTTTCTACCACGGTTAGAGATGTACATTTTCTGCTAGCCGGAGGAGCTTATGATGTATAATGATTTTTTCTTCTAGATGGGATCAAATAGAAAGTTACTGGCTAGTTGGGTATGTAGTAGCTTGTGGCTCGGAAGGGATCATGAAATTCCCATATTTGTCCTAGGATGGCATGGTGTATGCAGTATGTTGGGTAGAGTTGAGATTTGCATATGTGAGGTCACGGTTCAGTTCTGAAAGGAAGGTCAAATTTTTAGGCAGCATTGGCAGTTTCAGATGACTAGGTAGATGATATCACTGTTGGATAGCTTCGTTATGTGATTTGGGACTTAGAAGTGCGTTCAGAATGTGGTTTTGATGTCCGGTGTAGAATTAGGCTTGAATTGGCGAAAATTAGTTTTTTGCGATTTTCGGTCGACAATGGAAAATAGGCTATAAGGGTTGGAATGGAAATTCGGGTTCGTGGTGCCATTTTGGATATGTGTGCAAATTTTCAGGTGAATCGGAAGTGATTTGGATGGTTTCGGCATCTTTGCTGAAATTTAGAAATTTCTAAGTTCATAAGCTTGAATCTGAGGTGAATTTAGTGTTTTGATGTTATTTTGGCTGTTCCGAGGTGCGACTAAGTCTAGATGATCACTTATGACTTGTTGGAATTTTTGGCTGGGGTCCGGAGGGGCTCGGGGTGATTTCAGATAGCCATTGGGGGATTTAAAGTTTGAAAATTGCAGCTGAAACTGCTGGTGCAGGTGTAACCGCACCCCCGAAAAGGGAACCACAGCTGCGGGCCCGCATAAGTGGAGAAGAGACCACACATGCAGATTTTGGGTGGATAGGAAGAAGACTGCAGATGCGGAATTGGGGCTGCACCTGCGGAGTCGCAATTGCGGAATTTGTATCGCAGGTGCGAAAACTTGGCTTTTAAGTGATTCTCGCAGGTGCGCACCTGGGACCGCAGGTGCGGAAATCCCAGGGCAGAACATATAAAAAGGGTCCTTAACGAATTTTGGTCTTTCTTTCACAATTTTCATGCAGGTTTTAAGCTTTGGAGAGGGTTTTGAAGGGGGAAATCAAGAGGACTTTGTTGAGGTAAAATTTTCGACTTCATATCTCGATTCTATCTTGTTTTCTAAGTAATTAAACCTGAAATTAGTTGGATTTAAACCCAAAATTTGGGGAAGTTAGGGCATGAGACCTTGAGACTTTAGTTGAGTAATTGAAGGGGTTATTATGGTCTGATTTCTATGTTCTTGTTATGTATCGACTCGGGAAAGGATGGGGATTATTGTGATGTAAGTTTTATAGAATTTTGAGACATGGGCCCAGGGGTCGAGTTTGGCCAATTTCGTGAATTTTGGTTAAATTTCATATATTTCGAATGGGTTTCGTCTTCCTAACATATTTTGATGTTATTAATATTGTTTTGGTTAAATTCGGAGCAATCAGGAGCTGATTCGAGAGGCAAGAGCATCGCGTATTAGTATTTGGGCCGGTTTGAGGTAAGTAATGACTGTTAATCTTGTCCCGAGGGTATGAAACCCCGGACTTCATATTTTCTCATTATTTTTTTGGAGTGGCGCACATACCGGATGACGAGTGTGTGGCGTACACTGATTGTGGATTTGGACTTGGTCCTTCCCATGGCAACTATTAAGTTGCGTATTTACTTTTAAATCATATGTTAAATTGTGTTTGAAGACTATTGTTATATTTGGGTTGTAAGGTATGTTGGGACCTTGTGCCGATTTGTTTAGACCCTTTGGGGGATTTTAATGCTATTTCCTCGTGGTGTTGACTTATGATTTAATCTCAATCATATTATGTTTAACTGATTTCGAAACTCATCCTTATTTACACTATTTGGATATATAAAATAATGTTTTGGGTCAAGTACCCAGTTTTACTGATAGCCCGAGGGTCTATTTGAGAGTTTCTGACTGAGTGAGGCCGAGGCCTGATGGTGAGGATACGATACGCCACGTGGTGGATTGATATTAGCGCTTGGGCTGAAGCAGCCCCTCCGGAGTCTGCACACACCCTCAGTTAGCGCAGTACCTACTAAGTGCGAGAGCCGAGTGTCGAGCGCCGAGCGCCGAGTGCCAAGTGACGAGTGATTGGGACGTATGAGTGAATGTAAGGTTGCCGAAGGAGCTGATTATGAGTGACTGTGAGGTATGCCCGAGGGGCTGATTTTGGGTGACGTTACGCCCGAGGGGCAATTTTTGATACATCTTTTTCCCGAGGGGCTACTTATGATTTTACCACTTTCACTCTGAACTTATGAAATATGTTTTGCCCGAGAAGCTTTATTTATGATTTTTTATCATTTTTACACTAAACTTCTTGAAAGTTATGTTAAAACTGTTGGCAAGTATATTTCCGAATGATTTTTACTGAAATCGGCTTTTAAGCGTGATGATTTAACGTATACACTGTTGGAAAGAAAGACTGTTCTTATTGTGAAATGATGATTTGACTTTATGTTTTTCTTACTGCTCATACCTGATTTATTTTCATTTCTACTGAGTTGGCGTACTCACATTACTCCCTGCACCTTGTGTGCAGATTTAGGTTCTAGGGCAGAGTGAGCTGTGTATCTGTACCCGAGACTTCTTGGAGATTTTGCAAGGTAGCTGCACATGTCCACAACCCTTCTCTCTATCTCCTACTTACTATTATATAGTTTATTTTCCAAAGTTGTATATTTTCTGTAGATGCTCATCACCAGTGACTCCGGGATCTCGGGATTGTATTTAATATTCGGTGTAGCTTTATCTGTTTTAGAAATGTTTAAACGAAACCTTTATGGGTTGTCAATTTAGTAATGATACAAATAAAAGATTATTTACGATTTGAGTGTCGATTTGGCTGGCCTAGTTCCACGATAGGCGCTATCACCACTGGTTTAGATTTGGGGTCATGAAATTGGAGTGCTCCAATATCAACTGAACAAGCAACCTACTATGCACATCATTACCCTTCCTATCCGAACCTACATGCATGAAACACAGCATCCCCAAGGAAAAAGGGTTGAAAATACAAATAAACTACTGAGTATGAAAGGCATGGAAATGACATAAAGGATACATAAGAGTAACATGAGATAAAAGGAATCAACCTATATATATGGAATGCCTTTATCATGATATACATAAGTAAATATATAACGCCATTCATATATATATGTATATGTTTGTGTGTGTGTGTGTGTGTGCGTGCGTATATAATGCCACCAAGCTTCTGTGGGCATAACCTTCCTAGAAAACTGATCAACGGTACGTATATGACTCCACCATATATATATATATATATATATATATTAATAATTATATCTGATTTGTGGTTCTAAAAAATATGTGATTTATTCCAATAGTAGATAATAATCAAGAAATAACGAATGTAAGTAAGGAAAATGAGGCAAGCAAACCAAATTTATCACAATACTGGGGCCTCGAGCTCACTGGAATCGGGGTCCTCGAGGTCGAATAATAGCAACAAATGAAGAACACTAAATAAGGAGAAATGAAGCTGAGAGACAGTGTTTAGCACGAAAAAGGTAGAGAATGTTCTATTGCAGTAAGAATGTTGTGTGTTACAAAATGATAGGGATCGCCTTTATATAGGAGGGGAGAATCCCAACATAGTTCATGGTAATTATGACTAAGAAATACTATTGGTACAGATGTATAACGACTTAGTACGGGCTTGTACTATTTCTTGCAGACCTTATAAGTTTTTACCACGTGTCCATGGGAATTTTCCCGGCTTCCATTAGGGCCATCAACTATAAACTGCTCCGAGGTAGGCCGTGATGGGCCTTCGACATACTTCCTCGATATATTCACTTCGAGGTGGAAATCCACACTCTACTTCGAGCCTCTCAAGATCGGGCTGGCATGTCATAGAGGCCTTGATATCAGGGTCCCCGGTATCGACCGTATACAGATAGTCCCCGCATTTCTTAGATTAAAATGATAAGAAACCATTTGAACTCTCAACCCTTCGATACCCTATGTGATGATGTCATCCCTATGATGCAGGCATTGAAGCGACCAAAGTGACCCGTCAGTTGTCTTCCCAAAAAGTGATAATTTCTCGTCAGAGCCGGTTGGCCAGCTAACATCAATGAACAATCACCTTTTTTCTTATAAATACTTGCTTCCTTCCCTTCATTAAGAACCTTATAATTCTGCAGCAAATATCTTCTTCTATAGAATTACCTTTCTGCACCACATCTTTCGCCGTGTCAGCTTAAAACTGTGACAGTGTTTTGTTCTCCTCCTTCTTACCCTAAAGGACCCATGGCTAAAACATCCAAATTTGTTCCTCAGAAGGAATAAAGCTTCAAATCCATTCCCCAGAAAGAAGGAACCTCTGCTTCTTCTTCTCGTCCAACCGTTGGTAAGCTGCCGATGCTTAGTGAGATTATTCCGAGCAAATTTACCTTGCAGAAGGACTTTACAGTATAGAATCCTCCCTATGTCGCTGGTCGTCGGGAAGACTTCATGATGTATATATGATCAATTGAGGAGAGACACCTCGATGTTGTGAAGAGAGAGTGCGGATGGGGAGAGGAGGTCTTCTGCAAACACCCTCTCGTGAAGAGGATATTACGACCTACATAGAGGGGTTCTTGTCAGTGTATGCATACCCTTTTACATTAGGTCCCCACGACCTGCTCGTGCTCTAGTTCTGTAAAGGTACCAAGTTACCCTAGCCTAGATCCATCCGTCCTTCTGGCGGATCGTGTTGATGATGAGGTTTTTTGTCGACAAGGTCGGGATCAAAATCACCCTTATCCACCTCATTCGATTGTATCGGCCTCATTATTTCTGAGGTCTAATCAAAATCTAACGCCGGGCAACCAAATCTATCTTTTCCAACAACGACGAGAGCAGGGATCAGGGATGGATGAGCCGGTTCATCAAAGTGAGGACCATCGGCATCATTCTTTCGGGTTCCTGCCGTTCCCTGAGAGATGGAACTTCACATATGAGTAAAATTTGACGCTTCATCTTCCTTTAGATAATTTTATTTACACGTCGAGTGAATGTTTCCTTTTCTCTTCTTTCAGCGACCCCCTAGATGCCTGATGTGGTCCTCGACATCCCTTGCTAGGCTCGCAAACTTGCAGCTACTTTGACTTATGATAAACGCAAGTGGATGGACTTGTCGAGGGGCATGTGGGAAGCAAAGCACCATGGTATACGTTATGATGGTACTTATTCTCTTTTAAGAGATACCTTTCTTTAAAGGACCTAACTTCTTTATTGCAGGTATTGGTGAGTTCTTCGAGATGAGGCCGTCCCCTCTTGGCGAGGAAGAGGAACTTTTGACTTCGAAACCAAAGAAAAATAATAAGAGAAAAAGATCCTCAAATGACGAGGAATCCCAAAGCAAGGCAAAAATAGCTCGGGGACATAAGAAGGATGTAGTAACCAATGAGGACTTATTCATCCGTGGATCCACGGGCAATGACGATGAAGTGGAGGGTTCAATGTTGGTGACTCAAACCGAAAAGTCTTTCGAGGCATTTAATACCGCAGCAATCGAAGCCCTTAGCCTCAACGGAGGAGATAAAAAGGACGAAGGCCCTTTGTCTCCAGTCTTGCCAGCTTCTTCCCAGACTTTAGGGAATATTTCAAAGGGAAAAGGTGTCGAAGTATCTCTACCTGACCAGAGCGCTTCAAGGGATTTCCCGGAGGTGGTTACAATGGGTCACTCACCATCATTCCCAACCTTCTCTGAGGACACCATTAGGGATGCTTGGGGCTTAAAGACGCCCGAGTTAGGTGGAGTCCCAAGTGAGAATGACCCCTTCCAAGGTTGCTTCACTGGGGTCGATGAGGCCGAACCGGTTGATGCAAAGTCAACCTTCGAGGAAGCTCAACGACTTTGTTCAACGATGAGTTTTTAATAGTGCTATAATTTTTCCGAATTCATATTTTCTTTCTTTTTCTGATTAAACTTTTCTTTCTGTAGGCCTTCGACAAATTTAAGGCTGACCTACGTCGCTGTGAGGCTGAGCTGTGTAGGTTATTGAATGTGGAGAAGACCCTCAGACTTCATTGTTCCAAGAAGGAAAAGGAGCTAGCACATCTTCGATCGGAGTTGACCCGAGCTCGAGACTACGAGGACGAGCTTGAGAAGCAAGTAACCTTAGTTTTGAAAGAGTATGTGCTTCTTCTCCCATATTTGGAGGCTAACACTCCGATGACTCAGTTACAGCAGAAGGTAGAAATGCTGGAGCGTCTTCGGGGCGAGGTCGCTCAAGTTAACTCCGAATGCAATGAGTAGGAGGTACAAATGGATGTCCTTTCTAAGTCCAAGAAAGAAGCATTGGCTAAAGTGTCCTCTCTCGAGGTTTAACTCCGAAATGATCAAGAGAGAAATTCGGTTCAGGCGGGCAACATAACTGAGCTCGAGGCTGGTCTTACGAAAGTGAAGGCCGAGATCGAGAAAGCCCGAGCCGAAGCCAAAGAGATACAAATAAAGCCGACAAGAAGGTAGCCATTTGTTTGAAAGATGTTGATGCTGCCGAAATGGAGTTCATAGGGGCCTCTGATTGAGAGAGGAGAAGAAACGAATATGTCCGATGCAAGTCTCGGAGGGAAAACCTCGAGGAGATTCATGCTAAGGGCTTTGATCTCTCGGAGGAGATAGAGCAGGACAGGGTGGACAAGATTGGCGCCAAGTTCCTTATTTCTTCTAATGATGAAGATGATGCTGAAGGTGATGAGGAGGAGGCCGATGAGGAAGTTAGTCCCGAAGGGGTTGATGAAGGAAAAATCCCTGAGGGGGAAAAGACAAAGTCCCCGATGATAGACTAGGTCTTCTTTTGATTTTTGTAAAGGGCTCTCCGTGGGAGTGTTGTAGGTGTACCTTTGTACTACTGTTTATATATAAAGAAATCTTACATCTTATTTTTGCATATCCTTTCATCTTGACTTTGTCTTTGATTTTTAATGCTTGTCGATGATCAGTCCGATGTGTTGGACTCAGAATATAAAACCCTTAGGTTTATGCGCTCGATGATCGATCGACAGTAAGGGTACCATCTAAGGTCCGATCTTAGAACTTAGCTTTATCTCGGGGCTTTCGAGTCCGAACTTAGATTGGGCCTTGAGTACAGTATGCTTCGGCCCTTAGGTCGTTTAGGTATTCACCCTTAGATTTTAGAAGATTGGCCCTTAGGCTATTTTCAATTTGGCCCTTAGGATCTTTAGATCGACCCTTAGGCTTTTTAAGTTGGCATTTAGGCTCTTACATGTTGTTCTTTAGATTCTTTCTAGATTGGGTCAATTTGACCTATAATATGGCTATAATTTTCCCCCATTCTGGCTAAAGACTTTTAAAGTTTTTGTTATGCCTTGGCATGTTTTGTGTTCGTTCGACTCTTCGACCGCTCAAATAGGAACCTTGATTATAAGTCAATATGTGATGATAATTGAGCACCTCGTGAGGTTCTCTCGAAGGATGATTTTTCTAAGCCTTTATACTGAAGGCTATTTTTGAAGCCTTTTGATTGTTCGGAGCTGATATTACCGAAGCTCCTTTGCTTAGGCCGAGGGTAGCCTGATTAACCCATTTTTTCAAAGTGTTTGGAGGCCTTTAGATTTATGGCGGAAGTCGAACGTCTCTGATCCGCATTATTTTGGACGTATCCTTTTCATATGACCATAGTCTTTATATTAGGTCGTATCCTTAAGTCCCCGGGTGAGATGACCTCGGCCTCTATATCGAGGGTATGCCTTTTTAGGGGTCTTACAAGTTCTAATATATATAGACTTGGCCTTAATGTCGGGGTTATGCCTTTTAAGGTATTATAAGTTTGATTAGGCCTCGTTGAGGTCTTGTAGATTCGATGTTGTCTCATTGAGGTCTTATGAGATCGAGTCCTTGATGACTCGATAAGTTGATTGTCGATGATAGTCCCCGAGTGTTGGGAGTATTTTGCTCTTGAGCCATTTCATGTAGGAATAGTAAACTTCTTTGAGGCACAAAGTGTTTGATGGACAATGATGCTTCTTCGATTACTTGATACACACGTACATGTTTTTGCCATTAGGGGCTCGACTATTCTGCGCGGACACCGTTCATTTGACCGTTTAGCTCGATACAACTTTCTCCTATCGAGGCCCTCTTTGGCATAACTTGGTTCCTTTGAAAAGGTAACTTCCGAGGGTGATGCCCCCAGTATTCGAGGTTGATTGAAAAGAAGCCTTCAATACTTGATGAGTCTTAGGTAGCATATAGATGTTGCCTCGTTAAAGACCTCGCCAGTAAAACATATTTAGGATAAAACTCGATCTAAGGGAAAAAGAGTTCAACACATGATTTAAAACCCAAGGTCTTCGAGGTGAAGGCTGCTTCGACTCTTCTTAATCAAACACCTGCAATAAGTTAGTATGAAACATAAATGAAAAGGGAGAAGGTTATACCTTAGAAATAATAGCGTTTGAGCATCGATATGTTCCAATATTGGTAGTTTCTCGCCTTCCATGGTGCCAAGTTTGTAGGACCCTTTGCTACTACTATGAGGACGTGGTACAGTCCTTTCCAGCTATGGCCTAGCTTCCCTTCATTTGGGTTTCGAGTGTTGAGAGTGGATTTCCTTGGGACTAAGTCCCTAACTCCGAAGTATCAGAGGTTTGTTCTCCTATTATAGCACCTTTCGATTATTTGTTTTTGGGTGGCCATTCAGACCAGTGCGGTCTCTCGCTTTTCATCTGGTAGCTCGAGGGCAGTAGTCAGGGCCTCGTTGTTCGAGTCCTCGGTGGTATGTTTAAATATGGAACTCAGTTCCCCGACCTTGATCGGTATCAAAGCCTCAGAACCATATACCAAAGAGAACGAGGTCTCTCCTATGCTTGACTTCGAATTTGTTCGATATACCCATAGTACTTCGGGAAACACTTCTCTCCAATTCCCTTTGAATTTTCTAGCTTCTTCTTCAAGTTTAGAATGATGCTCTTTTTCATGGACTCAACTTGACCATTTGCACTCGGGTGGTATGGCGTCGATAGGATTCTTTTGGTTTTATGAACTTTGAGGAATTTTGTCACCTTGTTGCCAATGAACTGCTTTCCATTATCATATGTGATCTCGGTGGGGATCCCAAATTGGCATATGATGTGGTCATGAAGGCCCGTTCTTCCACCCATTTTGAGAAGTAGTCAGTAATAAATAAAATAAATCTGGCTTTACTTGGCGCCATTGGTAGGGGACCGACGATGTCCATCCCCCATTTCATGAACGACCATGGGGATAAGACTGAGTGCAGTTGTTCACCGGGTTGGTGAAATCATTGGTGCAAATATTTGGCATTTGTCACATCTTCGAACGAATTCCTTGCTGTCCATTTCCATGTTATCCCAATAATAACCTTCTCTGATCACTTTTCGAACTAAAAAATCGGCACCGGAGTGGTTTCCACAAGTTCCTTTATGGATTTCTCGAAGAACATAGTCAGTGTCCCATGGTCCTAAAAACACCGGTAGGGTCCCGTCAAACGTAGTTCTATGTAGTGTTCCATTCTCGTTGAGTGAAAATCGGGCTACTTTGGCTCGAAGGGCCCTCGATTCTTTTGGGTCCGTGGGAAGCTTTGCATTTCTCAAATAGTCGATGTACTTGTTCCTCCAATCCTATGTTAGACTTGTTGAGTTTACCTCAGCATGTCCATCTTCAATCATCGATTTGGATATTTGCACAACAGCCCCCAGGAGTGTGTCATCTTCTTCAACGGACAATCCCAGGTTTGCGAGTGCATCGGCCTCGCTGTTCTGTTCCCGAGGTACGTGGACCAGAGTCCATTCTTTGAAGTGATGCAATGTCACTTAAACCTTGTCTAAGTATCTTTGCATCCCATCTTCCCGAACCTCAAAGCTCCCATTTACTTGGTTCACTACCAGAAGGGAGTCACATTTTGCTTCGATTGATTCTACTCCTAGGCCTTTGGCCAGATCGAGACCTGCAATCATAGCCTCATACTCGGCCTTGTTGTTAGTCAATTTTGAAGTTTTTATAGATTGTCTAATTATGCCTCCCATAGGCGGTTTCAGAACTACGCCGAGTTCGAACCCTCTCACATTTGAGGCACCGTCAGTGAAGAGGGTCCATACCCCCGACAATGTGCCCATTTTTAGCAAGAGTTCTTTCTTTACCTCGGGAAAGAGGGCATGCATAAAGTCGTGCACGAAGTCCGCTAAAATTTGGGACTTGAAAGTCGTTCGGGTTTGATACTCGATATCCCCTCCCCCCAGGTTCAATGGCCCATTTGGTCAATTGGCCCGATAACTCGGGCTTATGTAAGATGTTTCGAAGAAGGTATGTTGTTAAAACACATATATAGTGGCATTGAAAACAAGGTCTCAATTTCCGAGATGCACTTATTAATGCAAGAGCTAATTTTTGGAAGTGTCGATACCTGCTTTCAGCATCTCCTAGGGTCTGACTTACGCAATAGACAGGAAATTGCGTACCTTGTTCTTCTCGAACCAACACACCACTTACCGCTACCTCGGACACAGCCAAATATAAGTACAATGTTTCATCTTCCTTCGGGATATGGAGCAGAGGTGGGCTCGAGAGATACGACTTTAATTCTTCTAAGGCATGTTGGCACTCCGGGGTCCACTCGAAGTTATTTTTCTTATTGAGTAGGGAGAATAAGTGGTGGCTCTGATATGATGACCTTGAGATTAATCGGCCTAAGGCTGCTATCCCCCTGGTCAGTTTTTGTACTGCTTTCACGTTGTTTACCACGGTGATTTCCTCGACGACCTTGATTTTTTCGGGATTGATCTCGATTCCCCTGTTCGACACCATAAGGCCAAAAAATTTTCCCTATCCGACTCTGAAGGCGCACTTCTCGGGGTTGAGATTCATGCTGTATCTTCTAAGGATATCGAATCTTTCCTGCAAATAAATCAAATGGTCCTCTGCTTGTAGGGACTTAACTAGAATGTCATCAATGTAAACTTCCATAGACTTGCCTATTTGATCTTCGAACATATTATTAACTAGGCGTTGATATGTGGATTTTGCATTTTTTTGCCCGAAGGGCATTACATTATAACAATATGTACATACTTCGTGAAAAATGAAGTCTTTTCCTGGTCCTCCGGGTTCATTTGGATTTGATTGTACCCGAAGTAGGCGTTGATAAATGTAAGGATCTCGCGGCCTGCCGTGGCATCGGTCAAGCGATCGATGTTGGGCAGTGGTAATGAGTCCTTAGGGCATGCTTTATTCAGGTCGTTGTAACCTACGCACATTCTTAATTATTTCCTTTTTTGAGGACTACTACTACATTAGCTAACCATTCAGGATATTTCACTTCCTTAATGGATCCTATTTTGAGAATGTTTGTTACCTCATCTTTGATGAATACATGTTTTACCTGGGATTGAGGCCTCATTTTTCGCTTCACCGGTTTGAACCTGGTCGACACTTAACCGATGGGTGGTTACTTCCGACGGGAACCCTATAACCTCTAAATAGGACCAAGCGAAGCCGTCAATGTTATTAATAAGAATCTGAACGAGTTTTCTTCTGAGTTCGGGGGTTAATCATGTTCCCAGGTATACCTTTCAATCTGGAAGATGCTCGATCAAAACGGAATGTTCAAGCTCTTCGACCGCTGACTTTGTTGCATACGACTCTTCGAGGGCAACGAAGGCTCAAGGAGTGATGAAGTCTTCATCATCATCCTTGATCAACTGCTCATAGATCGCATGTCCCTCGTGGATCTGCTTGACTTTTGACTTCTTCAAAGTGGAAGGTGTCGATGTCGGTGCCATGTTGTCTACCACGAACATCTCTTTTGCTGCATGTTGCTCCCCATACACCGTTTTTACACCATCCTTTGTTGGGAAATTCATCATTTGATGAAGAGTTGATGGAACTGCCCTCATGCTATGTATCCACGGCCTCCCAAGTAAGGCATTATAGCTCATGTCACCTTCGATGACATGAAACTTGGTATCCTGAATTGTATCGGCCACGTTGACTGGGAGGATGATTTCCCCCTCATTGTCTCACTTTCCATGTTGAATCCATTGAGGACTCGAGAGGCGGGTACGATCTGATCGAGCAGTCCGAGCTGCTCCAATACCCTCGAACTGATTATATTGGCCGAGCTACTTGGATCCACGAGCACACGTTTAATTTGAATTTTATTCAAAAGAAAAGAAATTACCAGTGCATTATTATGAGGCTGAGACAAGGCATCAACGTATTTTTCACTGAATGTAAGAGTGTCCTCGGGTACATAGCCCGAGTTCGCCTTTCTGTTGCGATTGATACTTATGTTCGTTTGAACACGGGTCTTTGCGGGACGTCGACGCTTCCAGTGATCATATGGATGATATGTTGTGGTTCCTCCTATTTGTGTTTTCTGTTGCCCTCTCTTTCTCAGAATTGATTCTTTGCTCGATCGCTGAGAAATTATCGAAGGTGCCCTTCGCTGATCAGTCGAGCTACCTCTTCTCGAAGCTGTCTATAATCCTCGTTCCTATGACCGTGAGTGTCGCGGTATTTGCACATTAAGCTGGGGTTCTTTTGGGAAGGATCCGACTGCACGGGCTTTGGCCACCTTGTATCTCTAATCTTGCCTATGGCTGATATGATGTCCGAGACATCGATATTGAGGCTATATTCCGACAATCGAGGTGCCTCCATTGGTCTCGAATGCCTGTCAAACCCGATCTTGTTCACAAGTTCCCCAGAGTTCCGGCCTCGATCCGTCCCTCGATCATTTCGAGGCATATCCCGTTTCAAAGTGTTTCTTCGATCTCTGACGTATGGTTGATATCTCTCTTTGCTCGGCCTCAGCTCTCTTTCTGGATTTCTTGATTCCTTAACAAATAGCCTGCTTGGATACACTGAACCCGAGGGGGCTCCCAGTTGGTCGTCCTCGACCCTAATTTTGGACTAATACCTGTTGTGGACATCGGCCCAAGTTACAGCGGGATGCTAGATCAAATTTTGCTTCAGCTGCTTCGAAGCTATCGAGCTTCGTCTATCCAAGCCCTGAGTGAACTCCCTTCGTTCCATCTGAAAGAGGGATACGAACTCCCTTTGCATATCGTTCTCTTTCTATTTAATTTTGAAGACACCAGACTTCGTTGTAGAGACCTTAATGGCTCCAGCATGCTCCTTCATAAAAGAGTCTGCCAACATGGAAAACGAGTCTATTGATTTCGGGTGCCAACATGGCAAAGGAGTCTATTGGCAAACGACTCTTTTGGTAATGTGCTCATTGGGATCTGTGGTCCAGTTGTACTTTGGGATATCGGGCATTATGAACTTCTTCGAAATGGGCTGCGAAGCCCCGCTTGCTGGAAATGGTTTTTGCACAAACTTCTTCGAGTCTACCCCCTTCAAAATCGGAGGTGCGCCCGGGATCTGATCGACCCTCGAGTTATAGGTTTCCACTTTTTTGTCGTTGGCCTCTATCTTTTTTTCTACAGATTCAATCCTTTCGGTGAGGTTCTCGAGCATTCTCATAATAGTGGGGTCCGTTCCTGACCCATTATTGCTTAATCTTGTTGGTGTTGACTCATATCGGGGAGATGTTTCCGGTCCTGTTGTACTTGGAGTCTTTTGCTAACTCTGTAGTTGAGCAATAGCAACTTGTTGTGCTTGCAACATCTCGAAAATGATTTGTAAGCTGACTTCATTTCGAGCATGTGTTGTTTGTGCGTCAGGTTGGACTTCTCCTTGCACGCTTCCCCCGACATCCGTACCTAAATTGGTGCTTATAGGTGCTACTCCGGGGTTGAGCAGTGGCACACCGGTGCTGAAGCTTCTGCATTATTTCTCTCGTGGAAACCGAGGCCATTGTTTCCATGCACTGGTGCGTTAGTTGAGTTTGACATGTTTTAGCCTGAAATCAAAAAATCTTGGACAAGAAGAAGTGTGAAGAATAATGTGTGTTATCAGAAAAGTAGCACCAAAATAATCACTATTATCTCTAGCCCCACGGTGGGCGCCAAAACTGTTTACCTTGAAAAGGGTATTAACAATTATATCTGATTTGTGGTTCTAAAAATATGTGATTCTACTAGTTAATAATCAAGAAATAACGAATGTAAGTAAGGAACATGAGGCAAGCGAACCAAAGTTGTCACAAGACCGGGGCTTCGATCTCACTGGAATCGGGGGCCTCGAGGTCGAATAATAGCAATAAATGAAGAACAACAAATGAAGAAAACTAAATAAGGAGTAATGAAGCTGAGAGACAGTGTTGACACGAAAAAAGTAGAGAATGTTCTATTGCAGTAAGAATGTTGTGTGTTACAAAATGATAGGGATCCCTCTTTATATAGGAGAGGAGAATCCCAACATAGTACATGCCTAATTATGACAAAGAAATACTATTGGTACAGTTGTATAACGACTTAGTACGGGCTTGTACTATTTCTTGCAGACCTTATCAGTTCTAACCACGTGTCCTTGGGAATTTTCCCGCCTTTCCATTACGGTCATCGATTATAAACTGCTCCGAGGTAGGCCGTGATGGGCCTTCGACATACTTCCTCGAGATATTTACTTCGAGGTCGAACTCCAGACTCTACTTCGAGCCTCTCAATATTGAGCTTGACATGCCATAGGACCCCGATATCGACCGTATACACGTATATAACTCCATCGACCTCTATAGGAAATTATCATCATAGTAATATGTATGAATAAATTCATTAGTATGATAATAGTACATGATTCTAACGAACTTACAATCATAAGAATATACTTCTTGGAGACGATACTATTTGATCATGAATCAATATGAAGGTTTCTAGCTACTAAGAGTGCAGTCGTTATGGCGTAGTGTTTTTATTACGTATCGTTCTTATAGATAATGCCATGAAGGGAAGAGTAATCCTTATCATACCTTCACCCTGTTGAGTCCTTAATACCTCCAAATCCAAATTCGGGCATACTCCTAAGTCCGAAATCATCATACAAACCTATTGGAACTATCAAAATATGAATCTTATGTTGTCTACACAAAAGTCAAACCTTGATAAACTCTAATATCTTAAGCTTCCAACAAAGGAACTAAATGTTCCAATTCGCTCCAAAAACTCCCCAAAACAAAACAACAAGGCCTACAAGTCACAAAACAAAAATCAATCATACATGAAGTATCAAATGGGGAATCAGGGCCAAATACACAAAACGACCAGGCGGGTCAGTACATTCCTGTTTACCGTGAAAATGGTAGTTACAATTATATATGATTCTGTGGTTCTAAAAATATCTGATCTATATTAACACCAGTTGTTAGGAAATAAATGCTAAGTGCAAGTTAGGAAAATGAGATAAGGGCAAAAGATAATGGGGTTAAGCAAATCGAACCATTATGAGATCAGGTCTCGAGCTGGCCGAAGCTGAGCCTCGAGGTCGAGCGAGTATGCTTGAAAGGGGATGCCCGATGAAGAAACAACAATATGGAGGGCCTTGAAGGTAGACTTTTGATCAATGATAAGTAATAAATGAAGAAAAATTAATGAACAAAATAAATGGAAATCAATAAATCAACGAAAAAATTGTAGAGTATGTTTGAGTTGGAGATCAAAGAATGTTCTTCTTGTTGTATTAAAAATTGTCCCCTTTATATAGGAGGGGGAATCCCAAAATGGTACATGTATAATTATTACAACGAAATACAGATGGTACAACTATTTAATGGTCTGGTACGGACTTGTACTATCTTTGTAGGCGTTGTCAGCTATAACCACGTGCCCTTGGGAATTTCTTGCCTTCTCATAATGGTCTTTGATCTTTACCCTGCCTCAAGGTATATCTATTCCTCGGAATACTTCCTCGAGGAATGCACCTCGGGGTTGAACTTCATATTCTGCTCTGATACAATCGAGGTCGAGGCTCGGAACACTGTAGAAGCCTTAAAATCTGTCTTCCCTGATTTTACCGTATACAGATAGTCCCCCCATTTCTTGGAATGAAAACAAAAGAAACTATTTGAATTCACCAACTATTCAATGCTCCATCATTCTTTCAGTCATGTCATGTAAGCGACTGATGTGATAGGAGAGATGCCCAAAAACAATATCGCACCGTTCTTGAAAAGACTCGAACTGATTACGGTGGTTGGATGTCTCTTGGCTTTCCCCAACATTCACGGTTGGCCCCTATAAGTACTCCTTCTTCTTCCCCTTATCTTTCATTACTTCTTCTAACCTTTAAAAAGAGATCTCATTACTTCTTTATTGTATCCTTTTCTCAATCAGCTTTCTCACGTTTCCTTTGAAATCTTTCAGCAAGAATGACGAAGGCCTCCAAAACTATTCCCCGGGATGATAAAGCTTCCTCATCTTCACGTTCCTCTAAGGGTAAGGCAACAGTACCCCCATGTCTTGAGGAATGCATCCCGGACCCTGCGAAACAACCTCTGATTTTAAGGTCAACAAACCTTCTTCGAAGTCGGGACGGTGTGAACCCATGTCCCAGTATATTAGCCTAATAACAAACATCGAGGAGGTGAAGGCCGAATTCCACTGAAGGGATACGGTGCAAGTGGAGATTCCCTCTTGGGATGAAGACATAACAACCCATAAAGTCGGCTTCTTAGTGTATACACCTATCCATTTACCCTAGGCCCGGTAGAGCCGTCCTCGCCGTCGATAGACCCCGTGGTTCTTGATTTATGCAGGCAATATCTAGTGATGCTCGGCCAGATTCATCGATCATTTTGGCATGCTATTTACATGATTAGGCATTTTGCAAATATGGTCGAGGGGATTCCTTTTACCCTCGACTACCTGATAAGAATGTACTGTCCCCGACTTTATCGGGGTTGCCTGATTAAGCTTCAACGTCGGGCCATGAAGGTTTTCATTACTTGTACCGATGAAGGCAATGGAAGAGGGTGGATGAACCGCTTTGTTCGAGATAGGACCTCAGATTTGATTCCAGTTGAAAGGATGCTATTCCCTGAGGAATGGAATATGAATCGTAAGTTAATATTAATTGAGCTTTTTTCATTTTCCTTCATACCAGCTTCCCCTTGAATTAACTCCCTTAGATGATGTAGCTGTTGTGTAGTATCCCCATGCTGTTAAGGATATCTCGGGTTCGATTTGCCAGCTCGATTCGACCTGCCCATATGCTGAGCGCGTATGGCGCGACCTGGACAAGGGCCGATGGGAATCTAAAAAACATGGTGGGGCCTTCCCTCTTGCAATACCTGAGTTATTAAAAGAGATATCCCCTAAATATATTCTAACTTCTCGTGTTTATGTTATGTGCTTATGCAGGCCTAGAGGAGGCCTCTTTGGTGAGAGAAGCACCGCCTGGGGAAGAAGATATCCCAAAACCAAATGAGGAGAAGAAGAGAAAAAGGAAATCACCGATTGAGTCCTTGAAGTCAAAGAGGGCTAGAGTGCAAAAATCTCAGGCTGATTCCACGGCCTTAAACGAGAAAAATGATTCCCCGATAACGCCCGAGGGAAGTGGAAGCGTAACTTCTTCGACTTTTGCTGAGCCGTTGACTGTTGAGCTGAGGTCCTCTAAACCAGAAGTTGATGATGCCATCCCGCCTCAGGCTGAAGAGGTTTTCGAGGGTAGGTCGGATAATGTTCCTAATCTGGTTGACAACCAAAATATTCCCCGGGCCGAAGGGCACTCGGTCGATGAGTTACGAGAGCCCAGTTATTAGCCGAAGGTCCCAATCAATCTAGCCGGGGTTATCGATGTAGGTGATTCTCCACCGGTTCCAACATTTACCCCGAGGGAGATACGGGATGCCCATAATATAGAATCTTCCGACGTGGGGGCGCCTCACGGAGGGAAGGACGTAATTGAAAGGCTCTTTACTATGGCCGAGAAGAATCCCGAACATAACGCCTCGCTTATTTTTTAGGAAGCCGAGAGGCTCTGCAACAGGTAATTTTTTTTATCGATTGCTTTGAGCTTTGATCATTATTTATCTGACTGTCCTTCCTTTATTCTTTTAGGCAAAAGTGCTTTATAATCGGGCCACTTCCAAGTTTCAGGCTGAGTTGACCCATTACGAGGGGGAGTGTAGGAGGTTTTCATCGGAGGCGGACGAGCTCAGGGCTCTTTTTGCCAAAAGGGAGGAAGAAATGCTTGACCTCGGAGCTCGTTTAGAAACGATATATCGGGAACAGAGCGATCTTGATGAGAAGGTAACATAGACTCCGTATGTTTTGTTTTTTTTCTTGCCCAAACTCAGCACTTAACACTTTCGGGATGATCTTTGCAGCTTAAGGAGAAAGATACCCTGAAGGGTTCAGAGCCAGGGATGCTGAGATCCTTGGACTTAAGCAGTGTGTGAAAGAGATAACATATGAGACAGATACCCTCCAAGGGAAGTTATCCTCGATTGAGCACCGCCTTCTAGATGCAAGGGCGGAGAGTAGTAAGTATACGGACCTCTATGCTGAATCGGTCACCGCGCTATCTTCAATTAAGGTTGAAGCCGACGTGCTTATAACCTCGTACAAAGACGATGATGCTGCTGCAAATGCCCAGGCCAGGAAAGCATCTGAGGAGGCTGAGCTTGAACTTTCCCGAGCCCTGGAGCATGCCCGTTTAATGTCTTAGAGGCAAGCTCTCGAGGATATACATGCAGGGGGCCTGAATTTGTCTACTGAGATCAAGAGGGTGAAGACCCTACGAGAGGAATCGGCGGCCCTGCTTGCTTCCCAAGATGATTTGAGCAGTGGCTTAGAAGATTATGAAGATGAAGGCGATGTCCCCGAGAGGGAAGAGGTCGTTGAAGACATGGGGGCCGAGGGCCAAGCCGCTGAAGGCATAACCTCCAAGGGAGCCGTTGAAGGCACACCCCGACGGTAGATTAGGTTTTCATTAGCTCTTTTTCCATGTGCAAGGAATCCGACTTTGATCTTTGTAAATATGCTTTGTGAACCTTTATCATATATAAAAGGCTTTTTGTTACTCCTTGTTTTTTCCTAGTTTCTTCGAATAGACTTTGATGCTTAGGAATATAAATCGACCTTGAGGCTTGCCGGCCCTTAGGCTCTCATGTATTGTCCCTTAGGCACTTTTAGGCTGGCCCGTAGGCTTTTACGCATTGCCCCTTAGGCACTATTAGTTAACCGTTTAGGGCTCAGTCTTCGAGTCATGTTTTGACTCGAGCTCATCGACCCTTAGGTTTATAAATCGACCCTGAGGATCTTTAGGCTGGCGCTTAGGATCTTCTGCATTGGCCCTTAGGCACTTTTAGCTAACCATTAGGGCTTAGTCTTTGAGACATGTTTTGAATCGAGCTCATCGACCCTTCTGTTTATAAAATCGGCCCGGAGGCTCTTTAGGTTGGTGCTTAGGCTCTTACGCATTGTGTTGGTACGACCTTTAATATGGCTGGCACTTAGGATTTTACACATTGAGTCGGTACGACCTTTAATATGGTTGGCGCTTAGGCTCTTACGCATTTGTGTTCGTCTGACTCTTCGACGGCTCGAAAGAACCTCGATTATGAGCCGTTATGTGACGATAAGTGAGCACCTCGGAAGGTTTCTCTCGATGGCTGAATTTTCGAAGCCTTTTCATTGTTGGAGCTGATATGATCGAAGATCTTTTGTTTAGGTCTAGGGTGTCTTAATTAACCGGTTCTTTTCGAATTAATTAGAGTGCTGTGATTTTATGGCGATCGTCGGATGTCTCCGACTCGCGTTGGTTTGTTCGGAGCCTTATGACCGCAGTCATTGTATTTGGCCGTAGCCTTTTCAGCCCTGAGTAAGGTATCCTTGGCGTCTATATCGAGGGTATGCCTTTTTAGGGGTCATACAAGTTCGAATATATAGCCTTGACTTATATCGGGATTATGCCTTTTTAAGGTCTTACCAATTTGTACATGCCTTGCTTGAGGTCTTATAGGTTTTTACATGCCTTGGTTGAGGTCTTACATGTTTGATATTGCCTTATTGAGGGCTTATGAGCTCGAATTTGCCGGCCCTGAGGTCTTATGGCTTCGATTTTTTGATGACTCGATGGGGTGACTGTCGTCGGCAGTCCCCGGGACATTGAAAGTTTTTGGCTTTGGAGCAATTCCTTGTGAAATAGAAATTTTTTTTTGATGTTGCCTCATTGAGGTCTTATAAACTTGATGTTGCCTCATGGAGGTTTTACATTGTTGATATTACCTCATGGAGGCTTACATTATTTTCTCATGGAGGGCTTATGAATTTGAACATGCCTCGTTGAGGTCTTACATATTTGACGTTGCCTCGTTGAGGGCTTACAAGTTTGAGCATGCCTCGTTGAGGTCTTACAGATGCGATATTGCCTCATTGAGGGTTTATGAGCTCGAAGTTGCCGGCCCTGAGGTGTTATGGCTTTGAGTTTTTGATGTTAGTCCCCGAGCGTTCGGGAAATATTTGATGATAAAAGATTATCCTTCGATTACTTGGTACAAGTATACATGTTTTTTCCATCGAGAGTTCGATTTTACTACGCGGACGCGGTTCATTCAACCATTTGGTTTGATGCATCATTATCCTGTCGAGACCTTCTTTGGCATATTTTAATTTCTCGAGGAGGTGATATCCCGGGGGATGGCCCTCGGTATTTGAGGATGATTGAAGAGAAGCCTTGAATACTTGTTGAGTTCTCCTTAGGTAGAATATATATGTTGCCTCGTTAAAAACCTTGTCGGTAAGACCCTGGTGGGATAAAACCCGACCGAAGGAAAAGAGTACAACGCATGCTTTAAAACCCAAGGTTTTCAAGTCGAAGGGTGTTACAGTGTCTTCCATCGAGCACCTGTAAAAAATTAGTGGGAAGCACAAAATGAAAAGGGAGAAGGTTATACCATAGCAATAATAGCATTTGAGCATAGATATGTTCCAATTGTTTGGAAGTTGCTCGCCTTCTGTGGTGCCGAGTTTGTAGGACCCTTTGCCGATTATTCCGAGGATGCGGTACGGTCCTTCCCAGATCGATCCTAGATTCCCTTCATTAGGGTTTCGAGTGTTTAGGGTGACTTTATTTAGGACTAAGTCCCCGACTCCGAAATGTCAGAGGTTTTCTCTCCTGTTATAGTATCTTTCGATCCTTTGTTTTTGGGCGTCCATCCGGACCAGTGAAGCTTCTAGCTTTTCATCTAATAGTTAGAGGGCTGTAGTCATGGACTCATTGTTTGAGTCCTCAGTTGCATGTTGGAATCTGGCGCTTGGCTCTCCAATCTCGACCGGTATCAAAGCCTCGGACCCATATACCAAAATGAATGACGTCTCTCTTGTGCTCGATGTAGAGGTTGTCCGATATGACCATAGCACCTCGGGCAGCATTTCTCTCCATTTTCCTTTCACATTTTCTAACTTCCTTTCACTCGGCCTGATCATTTACACATGGGTGGTAGGGCGTTGATATGATCCTTTTGATTTATTGATCCTCGAGAAACTTTGTTACTTTTCCTCCGATGAACTGCTTCCCGTTATCACATGTTATCTCGGAGGGGATCCCGAATCGGCACATGATGTGATCCCAGATGAAGTCGATGACTTCTTCTTCTCTTATCTTCTCGTAGGCCTGTGCTTCCACCCATTTTGAAACGTAGTCAGTCATAAAGAGAATAAATCTAGCTTTACCTGGCGCCGTTGGTAGGGGACCGACCATGTCCATCCCCCATTTCATGAACGACCATGGTGATAATACTGAATGTAGCTATTCACCGGGTTGGTGGATCATTGGTGCCAAGCTTTGACACTTGTCACATTTTTGCACGAGTTTTTTGGTGTCCCTTTCCATGCTGTCCCAGTATTAAACTACTCTGATCGCCTTTTGAATTAAGGAATCGACACCGGAGCGACTTCCGCAGGTGCCCTCGTGGATTTCTCGGAGCACGTAATCAGTGTCCCCTCGTCCCAAGCATACTTCTAGGGTCCCATAGAAAGTTCTTCTGTATAGAGTTCCATTCTTGTCAAGTGAAAGTTGAGCTGCTTTGGTTGCCCTTGATTCTTTTGGGCCCGTGGGTAGCTTCCCACTTCCCAAATAATCGATCTACTTATTTCTCCAATCCTAGTCAGGCTGGTGGAGTTGATTTCGGCATAGCCTTCTTTAATCACCGATTTGGATAGCTGAACAACATCTCCGGGGAGTATGTCATCTTCCTCGACGGATGATCCCGGGTTTGCGAGTGCATCGGGCTTGCTGTTTTGCTCTCAAGGTATGTGGACAAGAGTCCATTCTTTGAAGCGATACAAAGTGACTTGAAGTTTGTCTAGGTATCGTTGCATCCTATCATCTCGAACCTTGAAGCTCCCATTTGCCTGGTTTACTACCAGAAGGGAATCACATTTTGCTTTGATGACTTTCACTCCTAGGACTTTTGCCAATTCGATACCTGCAATCATAGCCTCATACTCGGCTTCGTTGTTAGTCAACTTTTTAGTTTTTATAGATTGTCTAATCATGCCACCCGTAGTGGCTTCAGAACTATGCCGAGCCCGGATTCTTTCACGTTCGAGGCACCATCGGTGAATAAGGTCCATACCCCTGATGATTTGCCCGTTTTTAGTAAAAGTTCTTTTTCTACCTCGGGCACAAGGGTGGGAATAAAGTCGGCCACGAAGTCCGCCAAAATTTGGGACTTGATATCCGTTTGGGGCTGATATTTGATATCATATCCCCCCGAGTTCGATGGCCCATTTGGCCAGTTGGCCTGATAATTTGGGTTTATGCAATATATTTTGAAGAGGGTATGTCGTTAAAACACATATATCGTGACATTGAAAATAAGGCTTCAACTTTCGAGATGCAATTATTAATGCAAGAGCTAATTTTTCTAAGTGTGGATACCTGGTTTCAGCATCTCCCAGGGTTCGACTCACATAGTAGACAGGGAATTGCGTACCTTGCTCATCTCAAACCAACACGCCACTTACCGCTACCTCAGACACTACTAAGTATAGGTATAGAGTTTCGTCCTCCTTTGGGGTATGGAACAAAGGCGTTCTTGAGAGATATCTCTTTAACTCCTCCAAGGCGTGCTGGCACTCCTGAGTATACTCAAAGTTGTTTTTCTTTTTGAGTAGGGAGAAAAAGTGATGGATCCAATCTGATGACCTTGAGATAAATCGGCCTAACGCCGATATCCGCCCGGTCAACCGATGTACGGCCTTCACATTGTTTACCACCGTGATTTATTCGATGGCTTTGATTTTGTCGGGTTTTATTTCAATCCCCCTGTTTGATACCATGAAGCCTAAAAATTTTCCCGTACCTACGCCGAAGGTGCATTTCTTGGTGTTGAGCTTCATGTTGTAGCTTCTAAGGATTTCATGTATTTGCATATTTGATGTTTGAACATCTTATTAACTAAGCTTTGGTACGTGGCCCATGCATTTTTTAGCCCGAAGGACATTACATTGTAGCAGTATGTGCCATACTTTGTGATGAACGAAGTTTTTTCCCTATCCTCGGGGTTCATTTAAATTTGATTATACCCGGATTAGGCGTCAAGAAAGGTGAGGATCTCGTGGCTAGCTGTGGCATCAATCAAGCGATTGATGTTGGGAAACGGGAATGAATTTTCAGGGCATTCTTTATTTAAGTCTTTATAATCTACGCACATTCTTAATTTTTTTCCCCTTTTTGGGAACTACTACTACATTGGCCAACCATTTGGGATATTTTACATCCCTGATGGACCCCGTTTTGAGGAGTTTTGTTACCTCGTCTTTGATGAACGCATGTTTTACCTCGACTGAGGCCTCTTTTTTTGCTTCACTGGTTTCAACCTGGGGTCGACGCTTAGTCGATGGGTGGTTATTTTCGGTGGGATCCCTGTCATGTATAAGTGGGACCAAGTAAAGCAATCAATGTTTTTAATAAGAAATTGAATGAGTTTCCTCCTGAGTTCAGGGGTTAATCCCGTTCCCAGGTATACCTTTCGATCTGGGAGATGTTCTATCAAAATAACTTGCTCCAGTTATTCGACCGTTGATTTTGTTGCGTCCCATTTTTTTCAAGGAAGCGAAGGTTCGAGGAGTGAGGAAATTTTCTTCATCATCCTCGAGGACCTGTTTATCTTCTGACCCCTCCGAGGTGGAGTATATGTGCGTCGGTGCCATGTCGTGTACTGCGAACATTTCCTTTTCCGCGTGTTGCTCTCAATACACTGTTTATGCCATCTTTAGTTGGGAACTTCAACATCTGATGGAGTGTCGATGGTAATTTCCTCATGTTGTGTATCCATGGTCTTCCAAGCAGGACATTGTATCTCGTGTTACCCTCGATGACATGAAACTTGGGTTCTGAATTGTACCAGACACATTGACTGGGAGGATGATCTCCCTCTTCATCGTTTCACTCATCATGTTAAACCCATTGAGGTCTCGAGAACCGGGTATGATTTGGTCGAGCAGTTCAAGCTGCTCCACTACTCCCGATCCGATTATATTAGCCGAGCTACCTGGATCCACGAGCACACATTTAATTTGAATGTTATTTAAGAGAAAAAAATTACCAGCGCATCATTATGTGGTTGGGACAAAGCTTTAATATCTTCTTCTCCGAACACAACAATTCCCTCAAGTATATAACTTTGAGTTCGTTGTTCCGTTGCGATGGACGCTTTGGCTTTTTTAAACATGGGTCCTCGCGTGGCATCAGTTTCTCCAATAATCACGTGAATGGCGTGCTGGGATTCTTCTGGCCCATTCTTCCTGTTCGATTCTCTTTCTCGGAGTGGTTCATGGCTCAATCGTCAAGAAATTCTTGAAGATTCCCATTGTTGATCAATTGGGCCGCTTCTTTTCGAGCGGGAGTTCTCTGCGCTTCGTGTCGGTTTTCTCCGCGCACACTTCCATCTGTATGGGAGGTTATATTGACATGCAGAGCGTTGTGTGAGCCCTCATCAACAGGGATTTGTACCGGTGCCCCTCCAGGGTTTTGCGGTGGTATACCGGTGCCTGAGGCAGCTGCATCATTCTCTCTATGAAGTTCAATGTCGTTGTTTTCATGTGCATTCACCGAGTTAGACATTTTGACCTGAAATCAAAGATTCTTGGGCAAGAAAATTGGGAAGAATAACTTGTGTTTTTAGACAACCAGCACTAAAACAATCACTATTATTTTTATCCCCACGGTGGGCGCCAAATTGTTTACCGTGAAAATTGTAGTTACAATTATATTAGATTTGTGGTTCTAAAAATACGTGATTGTAAGGACCCGTAAAATTCTTAACCAAAATCTCGGGATTTCGTAGTGCCAAGTTAGATTCCTGGAGTTATTACAATAGAAATTCTTGCTCGCCGCAGTTAGGACTTTTTGGATTGAACATTTTCCTACAGACAGAACAAAAATTTTCTTAGACTTACGCATTTATGTGGCCCATTATGTGGTCACATAATCACTCTGCGGACCGCATAATGGCTGCAGAGTGAAGCAGAAAATCTGGCCAAAATTGAGGCCAGTTTTGGGACGATTATGTGATCGCACAATCAATATACGGACCGCATATTGGCCGCATAACCTCTTCTGGGTTTCACAAAGGGAGTTCTGTGGTGCATTATGTGACTGCAGAATAGGTATGAGGACCACATAGTTGTCGCATACCCGGTCAAAAAATTCATCTTCCTGGCCATTCTGCGGTCACTTTGCGGACCGCGTATCCATTAACCTGACCCTCATTCCGTTAAAACACTCCCTTAGTCCATTTTTTCATTATAGTTTTTTAATAACTAGAGTGAGAGAATGAGCTTTAGAGTAAGAAGGTGATCCTCATCCAATACCCCTCAATTCTTGCTTGAAATCTGAAGATTTATCAAAGAAAGTAACCTAGGCCTTCACTATAGAGGTAAGAATCTATACCCCGTACTCTAAATTCACAAATCTAGTAAAAAGGGGAATAATTGGTGTAGTAAATATTGGGTGCGGGGAAGGTTAAGTTTCTTGCATGCATGTATCCGTCAAGTAGGAAGAAGGTTGTAAACTAGGGATGCGTAGAAAGACGACACAATGTTTCGTAAAAGGACCTAACAATAGTAATGCACACTTAGTGTTTGGCAAAACTATCTAATGAGCTAGAGTTACGACCATCTTACTAATTTCGGATTCAATTTTCTTATATGGTTAGAATGGATTGAAGTTACTAAAAATGGGATCGTCTAAAACCTCTAAAGAAAACTCAATTAAGGTATGTTGGATAAACCTCCTCTCTCAGAATTGAATTCCATAATGTTTTCGTAAAGTTTAAGTATGGTCAGCACAAAATCCCTACTTCTACATCCCGGGTTACCTCCTTATAAACATATAAACTTGACTATTGCGAATGAGGTTTATATGAAAAGTTAGATGTTTAAAGTATGGAATGTTTATTAAGTTGGTATGGCTTTAAGTCGTATGGTAAATGAAAACTAATATACCAATTGGGTTAGGAAAACTCGATATGCTTAATACTTCTAATTGCTCCTATGTGTACTTTATGACTTGATTGAGTATGTTTCATTGTTAATAATCTATAAAGATGTTTGAAAATAAATTGAATGAATTGGGGTACTGCTTGTTTACGACTTTGATGTGTGTTCTTATTGTTTGTTGGTATATCTCTTTCTTTGGGAAGAACCCTTTGTGTTAAAAGTTCCATTATTAACGCACTTGAGGTATATGATTTCTGGAGTGTCCTATGTCCTAGTATTTGGTGGTGATCCTTGATATTAAATGGAGTGGAAGCCTGGGATATAAAGAAAATGCGGCCATCGTGCCATGAATAATGAAACTTGTGAAAGGTTCTGAGATGAATACATTTCTATATATGTGTGTTACCTTTTTGTGCAAACTGAGTATAAAAAAAATATTTTTGGGAGCATCATTAGTAAAACCGAGGAAGGGTGGGTCATAAGGACCATACCTGAAACTACACGTGCCGGTGTAGGGGTGGATTGTTATTTGGAATGAAATTGTGATTATTCCCCTAAATTGGGATGAAACTGGTACCTGTGAATTGGAAAGGAAAAATCCAACCCACACGGCATATGTGGGAAGGCAGCCTAGCTGCTCGGGTGGAGATCAGACTCCATGTTGCGCACATGGTGGTACTACTCTTGTAACTACTCTTGTAACTACTCTTGTAACAACTTTCTTTCACATCATATGTCAAACCACATCGTCAGTGGGGAGATGGCCTAGCTGATCGGGCGTAATCGGACTCTATGCTAACAAAGACGGTGGTAATCGGTGCTCATAATTATTACAATGAAATACAGCTGATACACCTATTTATTGATCCGGTGAGGACTTGTACTACCTTTGCAGGCATTGTCAGCTATAACCACGTGCCCTTGGGAATTTCCCGCCTTTTCATGACGGTCTTCGATCTTTACCCTGCCTCGAGGTATATCGGTCCCTCAGAATACTTCCTCGAGGAATGCACCTCGGGGTTGACCTTCGGATTCTGCCCTGATACAATCGAGGTCGAGGCTCGAAACGTTGTAGAAGCCTTAAAATCGGCCTTCCCCAGTTTTACCGTATACAATTCCTCTTAAACAAACGTTCGTCCTCGGACAAGTTTAGAATAATACTTGGGATACCAAATATATTAGGGTATTTGTTCTGCATATCATGCTCAATCTCCAAAGTCTATTCCTTAACTGGTTGACCTCTTCATTGGACCTTCACGATGCATTGTCCTTAGACTTCAACTTCCAAACCTACCTATCAAACATGGCCACCGACTCTTCTTTATAAGACATATTCTCATCCAACTGCAGTTTACTAAAATCCAACACGTGTGGTTGATCCACATAATACTTTCGAAAATGGAATCATGAAGCACCATATGAACTCCCGACAAGCTAGGTTTCAAAGCATGTCTGTAGGCCACCTCACCCACTCTCTTTAAAAAAATAAAGGACCAATATACCGAGGGATTAACTTTCTTTTCTTCCCATATCTCATTACACCCTTCATAGGCGAAATTTGCAGAAGAACCTTCTCAACCTCCATGAAAGGTATATCCCGAACTTCTCACCCTCCATGAAATCTACATCCCAAACCTTCCTATAAACATAGCTCTTATTCCTAGACTACTCGACTCAAACCTTCTTCAATGCATAGCTCTACATCCCAAACCTTATCCAAACCTTTTCCAAAACATAGCTCTACATCCCAAACCTTCTCCAAGACATAACTCTACATCCCAAACCTTCTCCAAAGCATCACGAACAAAGTCTGTGCTCAATAACCTAGACTCACTCGACTCAAACCAATCAACCGGGGACCAACATAGCCTCCCATATAATACCTCATATAGAGACATATGGATGCTTGAATAATAGTTATTGTTGTATGCAAACACATCTAATGAAACAAACTTACCCAACTAGCCTTCGAAATCTATGACACAAGATCTCAACATATCCTCCAAAATCTGAATGGGTCGCTCGGACTTCCCATTCATTTGAGGGTGCAATGTAGTGCCCAACTCACCTGCGTTCCCGACTCACGCTAAATCGCTCTCCAAAAATGTAAAGTAAACTGAGTTTTGCGATTCGAGATGATAGAAACAGACATAACATGCAAGCGGACAATCTCCCTGATGTAGATCTTAGCCAACTGCTCCAAAGTGTAGGAAGTCATGACTAGAATGAAATGTGTAGTCTTGGTCCATCTGTCCACACTGACTCACATAGCACCAAATCTCCTCAATGTCCGTGGCAATCCTACCACAAAGTCCATAGTGATGCACTCCCACTTCAATTACGATATCTCTATCTTCTTAAGCAAATCACTCAGTCTCTGATGCTCATACATGACCTATTGACAATTCAGACACCATGCAATATGCCCAACGATGCCTTTGTTCATCCTATACAACTAATAATGGTGCTTGAAGTCCTAATACATCTTTGTAGGACCTGGGTGAATAGAATACAACGAAATCTTAGCCTCCTCAAGAATTAACTCCCTCAAACCACCCATATTAAGAACACAGATCCGACCTTAAAGTCTCTATACACTATCATGACCAATAGTCACCTCCTTCGCACCTCTTCGATGCACCCTATCCTTAAGGACAAGCAAATGTGAATTGTCATATTAGTGATCCTTAATGCACTCAACAAGGATGATTGAGATACAACCCAAGCAGGAACTCTCCTAGACCCATACATATCCAATCTCACAAATGTCTTGGACAAATCCTAGACGTCTATAGCCAAAGGCCTCTCCCCAACTGGAATAAGTGCTAAACTCTCCATACTCTATACCTTTCTAAAAGTCGTCTACTACCACATTAGCCTTCCTTGAATGATATAGAATAGAGATATAATAACCTTTCAACAACTCCAACCATCTCTACTGCCTTAAATTCAAATCTTTTTTTTAAACAGATGTTGGAGACTCAGGTGACCCGTATACACCTCACAAGACATGCCATATAAGTAATGACTCCAAATCTTGAGATTATGCACAATTGCTGCTAACTCCATTCATATAATGGATTATTTTTCTCGTGGGGCTTCAACTGGCATGATGCGTAGGTAATCAACCTACCATTCTGCCTCAACAAACACCCAATGCGAACTCGGGAAGCATCACAATATACGTTATATGACCCCGATTCTGAAGGAAAAACCAACAGTGGATCTGTATCCAAAGCAATTTTGAGCTTCTGAAAACTCTCCTCACAATCATCTGACCGCCTGAAGGGAGCACCCTTCAGAGTTAACTTAGTCAATATAGCAAATATAGATGAGAATCCCTCTACAAAGAGGTTGAAGTTACCAACCAAACCCCAAAAGCTCGTAATCCCTATAGCAGTAGAAGGACTACGCCAACTATAAACTGCTTCAATCATCTTCGGATCCACCTTGATCCCATCACTAGATAACATATGACCCAAGCACAACACTAGTCAAACCAAAAATCGCACTTGGAGAATTAAAGATATTAATTCTTCTCTCTCAAAGTTTGAAGCAATATCCTCAAATGTTGTTCGAGCTCTTCCGTACTACGGGAATACACCAATATATCATCAATGAAAACGATGATAAAAGAATCCAAGCAAAGCTGGAACACATTGTTCATCAAATGCATGAAATCTATCGGGGCATTTATCAAACCAAAAGACATTATCAAAAACTCATAATGCCCATAATGAGTCTTGAAAGTAGTCGTAGGGATGTCCAAAGCCATAATTTTCAACAAGTGATACCTCGATCTCAAGTCAATCTTTGCATACACCCTAACACTCTAAAGTTGATCAAATAAATCGTCAATATGCGTCAGTGGATACTTGTTCATGACAACTTGTTCAACCACCGGCAGTCAATACACATTCTCATACACCCATCCCTTCTCTTAACAAATGACACTAGTGGTGCACCCCAAGGTTGCACACTAGGCCTGACGAACCCCTTATCAGCAACACATGTAACTTTTCCTTAAATTCCTTCAACTCGGTAGGAGCCATGCAATATACTGGAATAGAAATATGCTGAGTTCTTTGTGCCAAATCAATACCGAAATCAATATTCCTGCTGGGTGTCATGCCCGGTAAGTCTTCACAAAACACATCCAAAAACCTTCTCAATATTAGTACTAACTCAACAGTAGGAGTGACAATATTAACATCTCTAAAAAAAGCTAAATACACCAAACATTCCTTCTCAACCACCCGTCGAACCTTCATAAACGAGATCACTATGCTAGGAGTGCAACCAAGAATACCCTTCCACTCTAACTTTAACAACCTCGACATAGCCAATGTAATGGTCTTAGTGTGACAATCAAGAATAACATGGTATGGAGATAACCAATCCATACGTAAGATAACATCAATACCTACCATATTTAATAATAGGAAGTCCACCCTCATCTCAAAACCACGAATGATGATCACACATGATCAATATACTCAATGCACCACAAATGGAATCTCCAACCAGTGTAGATACATGAATAAGGGTAGTAAGCGAATCAAGTGGACTATCCAGACAACAAGCAAAGTACAGTGACACATATGAATAAGTAGAGCAAGGATAAAACAATATTGAAGAACATAATAACAACATAAGAAATAACAAACTTGGTCCTCCCTTTAAACGCATAGCATCTGACCTGACCTCCACTTGACTGAGATCCTCCTGTAGGAAAACCACATGAATACTTTGTGACGTGCCCCAGATCTCCACACTCATAAAACCTCTAAACATAAATGACTGTAGGGTTTGAGTTGGACCCCCTGAACCAGAATAACCACTAGAGTGCACTGAATGAAGACTGCATAGAAGCCCCTCGACTGGGTGGTGGTGAATGTAAAGTAGCCTCTCCCAAATCGACCTCGGCCTCAAAATGAGGCACTACCATAACCACCTGAATGTTGAGGCCTCTTGTACCTCCCTTACATCATCTCCCTAGCCGCATTGTGAATGTGCTGAACACGATGCACTATCTCCACCACTTGGTGAAATGAAGTACCGCTCTCGGTCTCTCTAGCCATATCAAGGCGAATACTAAGGTGAAGACCCTCAATGAACCTCCTCACTTTCTCCTCCTCAGTTGGGGAATTTAAATAGTAGCATGATGGGATATCTCTCTAAACCTCATCTCATACTCAATATCTAACATCTGACCCTACTGAAGGTACTCAAACTGCCTCATTAGATCCCCTTTCTTTGTGCGTGGTACACACTACTCTAAAAAGACCCTAGAGAACTAAGCCCAGGTAAGAGAGGGTGATCCTACCGGTCTTGCCAGCCCATTAACCTGCCACCACCTCTTGGATAGACTCTGCATCTAGAAGGCGATAAAGTCAACTCCATTGGACTCGACTAGTCCCAAATCACGTGGTTATCTAACCTTTTCAGCCCATCAACTAAAATCACGTGGTTATCCTTAAGTTGAACGGCAACTGTAGGCAAAACTTCCCCAACTAGAAACACTACGGGGGTTAGGTAACAATGGGCCACCTGCTCTTAGGTACGAGTTGTTGAGTCTAAAATCTGTATGTACATGGGAAGTATATTGTATAGTAGGAAATGCACCGGCTTAAGCTAAACTCTCGAATAAGCACAACATACAGAACAAAGCATCCTAAACAGTTGGTGAAACAAGTAAACCCATTTGGAGCTTGAGATGGTTCCATCGGCTCCACATAATCATGGATTGGCTCCTCAATAGAAGCTACCAGTGGCTCCACTACACCTGCACGAGCAAGGGCTTTAGTTGCGGCGCGTGCTCCACCCTATCTCTCCCACGACCCCGACCACTCACGGCCTTGGAGTAGGGTACCAGTGCCTGCTCAGCTGCACTAGACAATCGTGTCCTCATATATGTGATATAATAGTAAATTAAAGATTCAGAATTAGGGATAAAACAATCTGTAGGACGGAGAATTAAAGAAAGGGAATATTTTCCTAACAGTCCTTTAGCCTCCCGAAGATAAGTACAGACGTATCTATACCGATCATCAAGACTCTATTAGATTTGTTCTTGACTCGGGAGACCTAAGCAAACTAGTTATGTGATAAAAACTTTCTACGACCCAAAATCCCACACGAGTCACGATGAACACCTAACACCGGTCTCTTAAATAACAGTATTAAATAGTCTCAACATTGGAATAACATGAATAACTGAAGTCAACAGAAACAATAAAACTGAAAACCATGTGACAACCTGGTTTCATCTAGTACATGAGCTCTACAAAAAAATACAGTATTGTATTAAAGATGGAACAGTAATAACATGAACTAAAAGAAAAGGGACATAAAGTCCTGTGAACGAAAAAACAACTACCCTGAAATCTCCAAAACTAGCACTAATGCCACTCTATATCAATTATTTCTCTAAGCAGTACCTGGATATATGCATAAATTTCAGAGTGGAGTATGAGTAGAACCGACCCCATGTAATCAATAAGTAACAAGCCCAACCTCGGGCTAAAATCAGTGACAATCTTGGCAAGGTCCAATATCCATTTGCAACAGCCAATTACAACAATAATTGTATGGTAATGGCAAAAGGAAAAATAGCTTAAGTAATATCGAATCATAGAAATCACCTAACATGGATTTACCAATTTAACTTTGATTCTAAGTGTTATACATTGAATAGAGACATCAAGTACCGATTAGCATTAGGAAAGAAACACAACCTTATACTTGCATGACAAGTATACATGCCAGAATCAACAATACCGTAATTAAATCTTTAATTACACCAAATCTCAACACAAGTATAATGCCTGGACAAATCCCTTTAAAAATTACTTACAGCCACAGTCAACACTTTACAGGTGCTAGACATAAGTCCCTCACACAATCACATATATGATCGATGCTCATGCACCCACAAGTTAATACCTTACTCTGAATGGACAGGTCCTAGTCTAAGCGCTAAAACATCTAATCAATGATCAATATTACTTAGCCCAATATGGGGCCTTGCACACGCGTTACCTTACAATCAATACCATTCACCCTAATGTATGTCTGGATGCACGCGCCACCTTATATCAATATCTTATCGACGTTACTTTCGAAGTTTAGTCATCAACCGCTCAAGTCTCTAATGCTCACATATAATAGTACTCAGCTCAACCCTTATTGCACTGATAAAGGCATCAACAACATGTGAGATAACATATAAATAGTGCACAGAGACAAAGAGATAATACACAAATGTACATCATGATTGAGAATATGACTATATTTAAGGTAGACAACTCAATATAGCAAGAATAGCCATATTATGACTCAAACAGATAAGCACATAGCCTAAACCTGATTTATAACATGAATAATAGTTCACGTAGTCATACAAGTGGAAGAACATAGAAACAACGGAGTATGATAGAAAACAATCCATTTAATAGCATAAGATCTACCATGATCATAAATAACCCCGGTGTACGCATATGCGCTCTTCACCTAGAACATGTGTCATCCCAACATGTATCAACACCATAGCCAACGGGAATTTACCATTAAAGTTTAAACAAGTTACTTCCTCAAAGTGCGAGAATCAATACTCTAAAAATACCTAGCCTCACAAACCGGCCTCCAAATGGTTCAAATCTAGCTAAAAATAACTCAATAACTTCGAAATCCATAGAAATCAAATTTCAAATAATAAAGCTTCGATCTTTATTCACTTGGCAAAAAGTCTACAAAAGTCAACTTGTCACGCCCCAACCTCGGGGAGCGCGACCGACGCTCAACCAAGATACCCGGTCGAGAAAGCCTGCGCAATTCCGTCTACCCAATTATCCCAAGAATAAAGAGAAGATACATTTCATTAATTAGAGAGTAAGAGATCATGTGAATAACACTAATTCATTTCCATTAGTTACGTCATTAAAATGTCTTCAAAATAGTGCACTACACATTCATAGTCAAAGTTGTACAAATGATACATTTACAACACTTTTAGTTAAACTTTACCAAAACAAAATACAACCCACACTACGTCTACAGAGCCTCTAACAGAAACAAAAGAGTGATATGAAAGTGCCGACAACAAGGCCCCTACTATACCTTAAAATACTATGTACAAGGGACAAGAGATACAGGATCCTGAAATGAAGTGGGGCTCACCAAGTCAGTTGAAGAGAGGGTGTTCTGCTATTCACAGATCAATATCACTTGCCATGGAACCATCCGCATCCATTAAAGATGTAGTTTCCCCGACAAAAGGGACGTTAGTACACATGGAATAGTACTAGTATGTAAAACTAAACACCCTCTCGATAAAAATGAGTAACAGTAAACGAAGAAGGAAACATGAAATCAATAAGAGACTTAAATAGTAACAAGATGTCAAATTAGGGGAAAAATAAATTTCAAGAAAGTTCAATATTTTTTAGTTGGGATATCATTAGCACCGATACAGTACCGTATTTTTAGCATGGAGTCCGATCTCAGCCCGATCGGCTAAGCCGTCTCACCCCGAAACATCCACTCACAATACCACCATGTGCGAGGCTTGGCATCCGATCTCAGCCAGATCGTCTAAGACTTCTCACCATAATTCCATGTGGGTCGACATAACTTCACATCTTTCTAGAAATAATCTCACCCCATTCAAGGGGAAACATCTCAAAACATCATTCTTATCCCATATAAGGGGAAACCATCTCAACACATTAACACGAGGATTTTCCCTTCAATCAATCCTACACCGGCACGTATAGTTTTGGGGTTAGGTTATTTTGACCTAGCCTTCCTCGATGACTAAACGATTCTCCCAAAGCATGTATTATCAAAAGGGATTTACCACTCGTTTCATAATCTTTTACATATCATTCATTTCATTTGCACCAATGGCCATAACACAATATCATTCTTGGTATGTTGGCTGTATTTCATATTTCTTGCTTGTCTTGTTTACTTCCAAACATTGTCACATATCATCTACTACAAAGCATTTCTCTTCAATACTTTCAGTGCACATGTGAGCAAATAAGAATGATAAGCACATTCGGATTCCTTACACCATTTGGCATCATAACTTCAATTTCAATCATGTCTTGTGTAACACCCCGTTAATATGGATTAGTTGTGGATGCATTAAATGAGTATTAATGTGACCTTTTAGACATGTGATGTCCTATCGGGATGAGTATGAGTGGAAATAATTGTTTTAGAATCAAGACCGAGAGTGAGGTGCATAAAATTCAATAGAATTGACTACGTTATAGGAGGTTCGTCTTTAGCGCCCCTGACAGTGCAAGGCACTACAACTTCAGCGCCCCAGACAGTGCAAGGCACTATACCTTCAGTTCCCTTGACAGTGCAAGGCATTTTAACTTCAGCGCCTCTGACACTGCACTGCAATGTCCAGGGCATCGTCCTCAGCGCCCCTGACAGTACAAGGCACTGTAGTTTTGGCACTTGCTATGGCGCCTTGCACAATTATTTTGGCGCCCCTGATGGTGCCTCACGCTGACGAAGTTTATCCGAGATATTTTTATTTTTCCTTCTCAATTTTGGGATGTGTTTACTTATTCAAAAGTACTACCTCATTCCTCCATAGCGCAAACACGAAAACCTACTCTAGAAATAGGAGCTCTAAAGAACCTAAATTCCCCAAGGTCCCTCCATCATCCAACATTAATTTCAATTCTCCAACACATTATTAACATGGGTAAATCCTTCCACTCATTAGATATTCGATCGAGGCACCATTATTGAGAAAGGAAACCCTAGCACTCGAATTCAAGAGGATTGAACATCAAAAAAGTTATTGCTTCTACTCCCTGATTATTTATAACTATTAACAGATGAGTTTTTGGGAGAATAGTAAATGGATCTGATGAAGAGAACCCTAAGAACTATGCTAGGGTTTTGGATTGTGGACTTATGATTGTTGTAAACATTTGGGTGATGAGAAATGGTGTTAGTTACATCTACTTGGGATTGTAGAATCACCCAGAAGTAAGAAATGAGAACTTGGTGAAGAAAAGACCAATTACTAAGGACTTGTCATGCCCCAACCCCGGGAAGTGCGACCGGCGCTCAACCGAGTGGGACCCGGTCAAGCAAGTATGTTAGACACTTTCTACCCAACTCGCTTATGATTAAGAGAAGGCAAGTTTTCATTAGTTAAATATTAGAAGGATCATATATATAAACATTACTAAATCATTTCATTTTGCAACATCATTATTAAGTTTCAAAATACATACGTTTTATGATTTAGTGGAACAAGAGTCCAAAACACGATATAATTCGTTTGACCTTTCTAGCACCCATATACAACCCACTTAGTGTCTACAGAGTCTTTAAATACACAAAAGAGTGTAAAGATGGTGCTTGTTGGGTATACCTCAAAAAGTACAACAATATAAACAAAAGATGTAATACATGACCCTAGAATGAAATGGGGCTCACCGAGTCCGATGAGAAGGGGATGCAACACTATTTGTGATCAAAACTGTCTGTTATGGAATCACCTGCATCCATTTAAAGATGCAGTTCCCCCAACAAAAGGGACGTTAGTACTATCGAATAGTACTAGTATGAAAACTAAACACCATTTCAATAAAATGAATAGTGATACAAGGGTAACAGTCAAGAAAGCAATATGAGCTTTAAATATCATTAAAACATCAAGTTAAGGATCACATTGATTTTCAAGTCAATTTTCGTTTTAATAGGTTGGATGGTTTTTAGTGCCAATGTACTACAATCCACAATACCACCATGTTCTTACACGGAGTCCGATCTCCGCCCGACCAGCAAAGCCATCTCATTTGAGACATCATCCGTATTAACAATTTCATCGACAATACCACCGTGTTCTTACATGTAGTCTGATCTCGACCCGATCGTCTAAGCCATCTCATTTGAGACATCAACCATATTCAATCAGTCATCTCACTTCATATTTCTTTCACGTCTTTTCAATACATTGCCAAGATTGGCCTCAATTATAAATTCATTCTTGGAGCTTGGACGTATTTCATGATTCAAGTACTTTTTCACATTCCAACATTATTATTATCATCGATAACAACACGGTTTATCATTCAAGACTCTTGATTTCACATGTGAGCAAAATTAGAATTCCAGGCACATAGAGGCTTTTCACACAATTTTGCATAACAATCTTTAATCGAATTGACTTGAAGTCTAGGCATTTTTAGCACATATTCTAAGTTTTTAACATTTCCTGAGATGATGAGATAACATGATGAAAGCATGGGAATACATATTACACATATATTTGCGAAGCAAGCACATTCGGGATAGCAATTTCTAGGACGCTCAATTTGTGACTTATGCCGATTTCATGAATACCATGTAGGGGGCATTGCATGAATACCATGTAGGGGGCATATATCAGTCACATAACTGAAGAAATCGACCTAACCGAAAATATTTTTATTTCAGTGTTGGTTATTCAATTTTTTCGGTCGGTTTCAGTTTAAAATTTTAGTTATTCAGTTCGGTTGTCGATTATTGATTTATTTGGTTCAGTTAACCGGAAAATGGAATTATTAGCAAATGAATTCATTAAGCTATATATAGGCTAATCCCATAGGCAATAATATTAGGCCCAATTTTAAGTGAATGAATTGGACATCTTAGTTGGACAACATTATCAGATTTTTACAACAAAAAACCTAATAACACTATCTCTATCTCTCATTCATGAGAGAAACAAGAATCAGTCAACCATCCCCTTTGTAAATCCACTCAAGCTCTCATTTCTTGAGAGATGGCCACTGCCGCTTTACCTCAGAGCCTCACCGACAACCGGCTAGCGGCGATTTATCAGCCTTGTATTTTGTTGTTGTTCGGGAGATTAGTGTCATTGAAGCGACGCCTCATAACATTGATGTAGTCTGGTTGTTCTTGTTATTTTCACGCCGGAAAGAAGCAGATCTCGATGGAAGTGACCTTTTATGTTGAATCTCTATGACCCACTGTTCTTTGTTATTGTGTTACGACTTTGCCGGCGACCTTTGCTAAAACTTGCATAACTCTGGCACCCCTGTTGTTTGTTCTGATTTATGATTGATCACATTCAAGCAACACAGAAGTCCGAAATTTCACAAAAACTAACAAATTCACCAGTCCAATTATTACATAGAAAGAGCCCAATATGATAATGTTCAAACAAAAAATAGATTCGAAATAAACCGAAATGAAATTGAAAAATCAAACTGAACCGAACTTATTTCAGTTCGGTTTCGGTTACTACTTTTACCAGACTGAACACCAAATAACCGAACCGAATATCTTCAAACCGAACAGAACCGATCAAACGCCTACCCCTAATACCATGTGATTCAATTCTAAGAAAATGGGGTTAGCCAACATACCTCAATTGAGCTTCTTAAGTCTCTAAGATGTTCCAGAATATTAGAAACTACAATCTATTTTAGCAATATAGAAAAATTGAACTAAAATTAGGGAAACAATCATAATTCTAGCTCAGTTTGGAATTTTATCAAACACTATGTGTGTATTAAGGTTTCATGGTCCTTTTTATGAAATACTACACCAACCCAACCCACACCCCATTCGTTTCTATTTTTAACTCACAACCTCCCCACCCCACATACCTTAAGAATACATGCATGCAAGGTAAGAACTCCCATCCATATGAATTTCCTTACTAATGGCCCATTCTAGTTATATTTTAGAATTAAGAGTTTGTGGGATAGAATCTTACCTTTAGGAAGAAGACCTAGGTGCCTCTCTTGAAAATATTCAAGCTTTTTAAGCAAGAATTGAATAGAATTTTGGTGAAGATCACTCTCCCTCTAATACTCTCTTTTTTACTCTAAAGATATCAGAAAATAAGCTCAAAATAGCCCCTTACATCTATTTTAACTAAGTTCCGGAACAGGTTTTGCGGTCGCATATGCGACCACATAATGGTTATGCGGTTCGCTAAATGATCGCGAATATTTGCCCTGGGAACTGATAAGTTGGTATTTTACCAACTTATATCCTCTTGATACTTAGGCTTTTGTATGATTTTGTTGAGAAACTAAGACATTCATTGAGATTTATTGGCATATTTCAGGTATCAAGTGACATAGAAGTGATGGTGAAGAAACCATATGAAAACGAGTCCAAAAAGAGCTAAAATGGAAAATGGAAGTCTGCCCAGTGAATTACCTTTGCGGGACAGGAAGCCAGATCTTTGCGAACGTGAAGGATACATCACGAACGTGGAGCAGTAGAACTCAAACCTCCGCGAACGCGTAGGGACAATCGTGAACGCGAAGCTGAAGGAAACAAACCTTCGCAAACACGAAGGTATAGTTGCGAACGCGATGAAGAAATGGGGTGAAATATTTGGGCAGTTCTGGAATTTCCCGATCTTTACACCAAACCATTTAATACACAAACCAACTCATTTTGTAAAATATCGTTGGCTTATTTCCAGTCCTTATACTAGAGAGAACAAGTTTTGGAAGCTAGGGTTCTTGCGCACACACTTGGGTCTTGAAGATTTGAAGCTTTTGGTTGAGAATTTCTTACTCATTTCTTCATTTCCTTACTTTTTATTGAATATTTAAGTGTGTAGTATTTATTTCCAACACTTGAATCTTGTTTATGGAAATATTCATTTTTAAAGTGTGGATTAAATATCTTATTGTGCTTATGTATTGAATGATTTTTAGAAATATTTAAGTGAGTTATTATTTCTTTAATTATTTTTGTTCTTTAATGTTTCCAAAGGGATTAGCTAACACAAGGACTCTCCCATTAACTTTGAATTAATTTTAGAAATGATAATTTGGGGTTCAGAAAGATTAATTAACATGAAATGGAGGTTTTAACCCTCATTTTATAGATTTTATTTAGGGATAGGATTAAACTACATGTAACCATTGTCACGACCCAAAATCCATAAGGTCGTGATGGCGTCGTACATCATTGTCAGGCAAGTCAATCATTAATTAAATGAAATAATTTCCGATTTTAACATTTATGAAAAGGATTTCCTTTTACTTTATTACATATTAACTAAATAAAATCGGTTAAGTAAAACAATGGTTTGAATATTACACATTAGCAAATATATCCCAACACATCCCAGAACCCAGTGTCACAAGTACATGAGAAAATTTCTAAGAATTTTACAATTTCTACAAAGCTTGTCCGGAATACAAGTGGACAAGGAAATCAAAATAATGTAATATAGTATGAGGGAGACTCTGTCAACTGCGGATCGCCTCCGGATGATGTAGCTCGCCTAAGTATCTAATCCTCCACATCTCTATGAAAGTACCTATGCAATAAAATGCACAGCAAGTGTATCATGAGTACAAAAACAACGTGTACTTAGTAAGTCGCCTGCCTAACTGATGCGAGGCTAGAATTCATGGTTTAACAAGTTATATGCCTTACATTTTATGTGCATTAATGATAAAAATACAATTTTTATGTGTATAATGGAGTCTATTTCATGTGTAGGTGAATTGGAGATGGAAACCGAGCTAAATGGATGCAAATACATCGAAACTACACTCAAGAGGCGAGGAGGAGTGCATCGGGCTATAGCCGGGCACCAGAGCCCAAACGCCTGACCCTGCCTGGCGTTAAAGCTGAAACGCCTGACCCTGCCTGGCGTTAGCCAGGCGTTAGAGCTGAAACGCCTGCCTTAGCCTGGCATTATCCAGGCACCAGGGTCCAAACGCCATGCCCCTGTTCCGGCTAAATTCGAGTTTTTGAAGAGTTTAAGTGTTTCCCGGTTGGAATAGAAGTCCCCTACACGTTTAGGGTTTGTCAAAAACATATAAATAGACCCCAAAACACAACCTGAAAGGATTTGAAGGGGAGAAAAGCCATTGAAGTGAAGACAAACTTGTGGATTACTACTCAGTGAAGCAAACATTAATTTTCATAGCTTTTACTTATTATTTTGTAGTTCAATTATGCAAGTTATTTTAGAATTAATTCTTATGAATATGAGTAGCTAACTTTCTTAACCTAAGGTTTTGGTGGAACCCGTTGGGGGATAAACTTATTGTGATATTAATATAGTTTTGATTGGTTGATTAATCTATATTTGTTCAACTACGTTCTTGTTGTAGTTGATTGAAGGGCCCTCAATTAGTTGTTCCTATTTATTATGTATCTACTTGAGAGACAGTGCATATTTAGGTAATTGTCTGAACAACACCACTCCCAGAGTATAGACTAAAGTCATAACCGAGGGATTAGAAGTTGGATTAGAAATAACGATACATCGGGTGCAATCTAAAGTGAACTGTAATGCAATCTAGCTAGCGTAACTTGAGAGAGTGCGTCTAGTAAATTATCATAATTACTTGAGAGAGATTTATGGTAGATAGAGTGTTCATGATTGATAGAGACAACTAATCAAACTATAAGAAGTATCCGAGAAGGAAGTTCACCAACGGGGGAAACCATAACCTTAGACCTTTATCATAATTGTTTACAACACATTGTTAGTAATTGTTAGTTATTATTATTGTCAGTAGAATTAGTAAAACATCACCAATTTATATTAAAAAGTCTTGAGAGAATTGATTGAGTAAAAGTTGCGTATTCTAAAGACTTGATTGATACGTAAATTCCCTGTGAGATTGACTCTGGGCATAATACCCCAGATTATATCTGCAACGCCCGTTTAGTCTTTTATTAGACATAGTTGAGCATGATTAAATTTTGGTGCCGTTGCCGGGGAATTAACGGTATTATCAATTGGGTTGGAAGACATACAAAATTTNTGCTAACGTGTTGCAGGTGCATGCCTAGAAACTCATCGAGGACTGGTGAAGTAGTTGAAGCCTTATCAGACCCCGAGAAAGTTTTCAAGGCCCTAAACCGGACCAACCAGAAAAGCAAACATCAACCACAAATTGAACAAATTGAAACCGACATGGAAGATCCACACAAACGTAACAATCATGGGGATGACGTGGTAGATCCAGTCGCTCACATAGGGGCAGAGGCTCCCCTATATTATTGGGCACAACCCACAGCTGAGAATTTGGCCACAGCGATACTGGTTCCTCAGATTCAGGCCGAGTCCTTCCAGATAACAAATAATATGCTGCACTTATTGTAGAACAAAGGGCTATTCTTAGGATCATACATCGAAGACCCCCAGCATCATTTGAAAAACTTCCAGTCAATTTGCAAAACACAGAGGCAGCCAAATGTCACCCAGGAGGCAATACAACTGTTGTTGTTTCCATTCTCACTGACTGGCACTGCCCAGACTTGGATAAACTCACTCCCCATCAATTCCATTACAACATGGGAGGATTTAGTTAAACAGTTCATGAACAAGTTTCATCCACCCAACAAGACAGCTCAACAAACTGATGAAATTTTGAGCTTCAGACATAAACCAGTTGAAACACTACAAGAGACATGGGAACGATTTAAGGGGATGCTGGTTATCTGTCCACATCATGGCATTCCAGAGCAAATGTTGGGGCAGCGTTTTTATATGGGTTTGGCTGATACTGTTAAAGCAAATGTTGATGCTTCAGCTGGTGGAGTATTATTGAGCAAAATGTGGAAAGAAAGTCACATCTTACTTGATAAAATGGCACAGAATTCAGGATGGACAACAAGGAATGCACCCATTACTCCTGTAGTTCACTCACTGCCATTCGATCCATCTAATTCGATTGCAGAGAACGTGGCCACCTTGATAACACAGATGAGCATACCAACTAAGAAGGTGGAAGAATCAGGACAAAAGCAGCAGGTACACATCGTAGACACAACCAATGGGGGCTTATGCACATCTTGCATTAGTCAACCACTTGGTAATCACTGGAATGCAGAATGTCATCACCCTCCTTATCCAGAAAATATGAATTATGTGTCGAATTATGGAAGCTAGAGACAAGGGGGGCAGAAGTGGGGTCAGCAAGTTCAACCATATAGACCACCCCACCAACAGCATAACAGGGGAAATATGGGTATCAGGGGACAACAAGGTGATGCAGCACCGTATCAGAGACCACAAGGTTATAACCATCAGAATCAACAACAAGCATACTACCTTCCTCAGCATCAACAGGGGGGAAAGCAAGAAGATGGGTTTTCCAGGTTAGAAGCTATGATGCAGCAGGTTATTGGGTCAAATGCCAAAATCAGTGAAAGAGTAGATATACATGATGCAGCTATTAAAAATATTGAAGTACAGATGGGACAGATATCTATAGCAGTGAAAAATTGTCCTCCTGGAACTTTACCTGCAGATACTCAGGTAAATCCTATGGACCAGGGCCCAAGGAAGCTGATGGCAGTGACTCTCCGCAGTGGCAGAGAATTAAACTTGGAACTGGAGAGAGATTGTGAGAGAAGACAGGCCGAGACACTGGTACCCATGCCGATTGAACTTGATGATTCGACAAACTAGACCAAGGTAACAGTGCAACCTACTGAAGGAGAACCCAGTACACAGAGTGAGACTGAAAAAGAAGTGGAGATAGTCCAGAAGCCGGTAGTTGAGGTGGTGGCTGAGAAAGAAAAGTCCCAAATCACTAGAAAAAAGAGACCGCCAAATCCATTCCCTCAGAGGCTAGCCAAATACCAAAAGGATGAACAGTGCAAAAAGTTCTTGGACATGCTAAAGAAAATACAAGTAAATATCCCATTGATTGATGCATTGAAGGAAATGCNCTTGATGTCCAGAAAAGTTGACTTCCAAGATCTGGCTACTGTCACCCTTACTCAGACTTGTAGTGCGGTGGTGACGCGCCCTATTGCTGAAAAGTTGTCTGACCCAGGGATTTTTACCATTCCTTGTACCATTGGCAACTTAGCTTTCACCAAATCTCTATGTGACTTGGGGGCCAGCATTAATTTGATGTCGTTGGCAATATATAAAATACTGGGGATTGGTAGAGCCAGGCCCGCCTCCATGCTGCTGCAACTTGCTGATAGGACGGTGAA